>VJOZ01014490.1:0-15638 GCA_009801055.1 Stichopus horrens | reverse complement strand
TTCCACAATTTCTCATAATATTTCGGTAAAAAAAAGGGCAAGTTTCCCTCAAGTGCCAAACTTACACTAATTACACTTATCTAATTTCCCTCCGAATACACAAATTTCCCTCGGAGTATACAAAATTCCCTGGAAGGGCACCTCCCGGCTTCCCACCTTTTTCGACCCATTTTGATCGATGACGTCGTTACGGTTCTGACGTTGCTTCCCGGTTTCAAAGTTTCCCTTCAACATACATTGTACACGTGACAAAATTCAGCGTGTTTGCCTGAGAACACGTCACGATCATGCCCGTAGGTAAGGTGCAGGGGTGTTGCCAAATATCGCATTATGACTTCACAATGAACCACTAGTCTAAGTGGAAGTACTGTACCTGACAAACAGTTTACTGATGGTTTCTAACCGATTGTAGACTGGGAGCACCAAGGTCTGTGTTTTGAACCAATTTTCCTCCTTTGATCTTGAAATCCTTCCAAGATACCATTTACCGTATGTTGATGTACTGTCAACTTCTCATGTTCGTTTTCCACGGCTGTTCATTTCTTTTGATATATATTTCTTTAATGTCGTCGTATCACAGTTTCAGTTTGAGCCACGTCTTTCTGTGGTGGTTCTCACTGCAGTGATACCCGCCATTGCTTTTGTGCTGGTGACACGTATCTGATTCGTTAGTCCTTGAGGTCACCCGAACTTATCCAGCCGTCGTCATCGTCGGCCACCGTACACCGAGGGCACACAAGTTGTATTTGCTGTACGTCGAAACCCTCACAATTGTGACAGATATGAACAAGGTCATTGCAAGGGTATGCTTCTAGTTGTGTCGTCAAGGCTGTCGGTATTTTGTCTGGTTTATCTGATGATAAAATAATTGAAAATGGATAGGAGACCTCTCGGGAAATCCTCAGAAGTGAGTTGGCCTTCCTAGAAGTTGCTATATATATATATCTGGCTGTCTGGGAAGTTGCAAAAGCAAACTGCGTGGTTATTACTACCACAGAGACAGACTCAATGCCAAACAGAGTTTAGCAGATTGTGCAGCAATGAATGGACTTATCAAGATGACCAGAAGTCAAGATATGGGTGGTGCAGCAACAGAGGGGCGGGGTGATACAGGTTTCCATCTCTTGGCAAGAAGTGAAATTGATTATGAAGGAAAATATCATTTATTCAGAGCTGAAGATGAAGACCCCATCCAAAATATTCGTCTGAGGAATTAATTATGGTAATATTTGTGATGAATCCCCCCAATTAAGGAACAGGCTCGCATCTGTACGAAAAAACAAATCTTGATTAAAACCATCAGTATGTTTAACTCTTTTTTTTTTCGGGAGTGCTACTTTTAACAAGAATAAAAATCATTCTTGAACGAAAATAGAAGACTGTATTGTACTAGTTAAAGGGAAAAAGGACATTTGTTTTAGAGAAAACATCTGTATTTTTAGAACAATGTTTGAGGATGTAGAATGATAGATTATTCAAAATAAGGAAGGACTGTAGCCTTCTTTTCAAGAAATAAGTTTCTCACAGAGAGAAATTGAGTCATTTGTTGCTTAGAACTAATTTGTTCACCCAAACTTTCCAAAAGTCAAATGATGCATCTTCCATTACTCATCACTTGCTTAATGTTTTGAGGAGATGAGTCTTTTGTAGATGTTCATTGATGAGACGGAATGATTTAGCACTTATTAAAGCTATTTCTTTTGTATGCCATGTTGGTGTATTCTAAAAGTCCCATTTCCCTTTAAGCACAGAAACTTATAAAATACAGCATTTTCTTTCATTTGTGGTGAGTAGCATTTAATAGGCTCTTGAACGAAAGGGTTTTTGTCTCATTGGAAACTTCAGGTCATCAATCAAAGCGGCTGAAGCGCCAAGTCTAATGCACCTGGGAAATGAATTAAATAAACCACCTCACATGAATTACGTAAACTGCTTCATGACGTGAATGTGTGAACTTTTCTTCCTAGCAGGTTTGGTATTCATGTCTTGTTATGCAACAATGACTCCTGTGCTGATATTTAATAGGTAGATTGTATAATTGCATGAACAGAATGTGAGAAGGAACTGCAGTACTTAGTGTTTGTGAAATGAGAGGTTGGGGGCGGTGGTTGTTGAATTGCACATAGGTACGTGTACAGTATGTGCAGACATAGATACAACAATAATATTACACACTGTAAGTGGGTGCATTGAACATGTTATAACAACTACATACTGATAATGATATGTAGTGCAATGATAACTGTATGGTTTAGTTTGGGTACCGTGCTATCTGCTTGAAAATATGAGGGATGAGCATACGCCATATCATCGCATAGGATTTAGACTAACTCATGAATGGGAAAATGGTCCCACTTGAAGGATTTCCTGCAGTTCTATGGTTGTGCAAGCATCATGTGCCAGCAGAGCAGCTACTGTACAGTGCTAGCTTTATGCACTGGGGGATATATTTTGCATGGGCATGCATATTGCATATGTCATTGATTGCAAGACTTTTATACTATAGACATGTTCAAATATTGGAGGGTGAACAAATACACTGAGATTATTGGACAAGTATGCAACAAATGCTATGTAAACACAATTGTGCTTTGACAAATGAGAGTCATGGTAGTGGTATGCTATTAATTAACAAACATATAAAGACACTGTCTATAATGATTCATTGTACTAGTGAACTAATGAATATGTAGACTGATGTATGTATACAGGCAGGGACATATTGGGACCAAATAGTATACAAATAAAATATATGAGGACAAATATTCACAGTTGCATTGATGACTATATGGGGACAAAGTTACATTCATGTCGACATTTGCATGGACACATTCATGAGTAGGAGGATTGATATAACATACAGACTGTTTGGACACAGACATATGTCCAGACACATACACACAGACATGTATTCTTCCATGACAAAAGATATACATTGCACTGAGACAGTCACCAGGAAGAAACTTCATGTTGACGCTGGGACAATAAATGGTGACTTCACACATACAGTCACGCACATATATGGTCACATACTGTGCCAATGGCATAGTCGCACATACATTGTCATATAGTCCTCATATACGTAGTCTTTTTTGGAGAGTATGGGGGCAACTATACAGATCAACGAAGGAAATCAGAAGTATACTCACCAAAAACAAATCCAAAGTCCTAGTAAACAGCTACTCTGGCTAAATCTGTGGTCAAGTTATCCAGTCTGGGTCGATATTCCAAGTTGTAAGATGAAGGTAAAGTATATTGACGAATTAATAATAAAGTGGTTCGCTGTAGGGAAAGTTTTCGCTTTTCTGTCATGAACCATGTGGCTTTGCTCAGGAAGTTGAAAGAGTTCCCCGTGAAGTATAAGAAGTGATAATCGTCAGTCACTCCTCGATATGAAACTTGATGAGCTACAAGATAAATGGGATATTATGTGGATGATTATGCAGGAATTATTGGTGTCAATAATCTGGCATTTAATGAAAAATCCTCTACTCTCAATTTAGGCGAGGGCCTGTGCCTAATCGTTGAGAAGGAGGACTAAGAGTGTGATAAGTTCTTTGTTCATCTCCCTTTGTGAATTGAAGAGTTTCAGCTGATGCATAATTAGACATCCGCTAAAACAAAGGGATGTACTCACAAAACTCGTTAAGGTTACTTTTGGGAGAATTTAGTTGCAAAGTGGATACCGGAAGTGAGGGCAGGCTTCCAATAGATGACTTCTGGATGAAGCCGATGCAGTCTCCCACATAGTCACATGTACTGTGCCAGTGGCATAGTCACACCCACATTGCCATAGTTTTCACATACAGTATGTTGTCTACGATATAGTTACATGTAGTCTTGTGTACGTAGTCACATACATATAGTCACATAATGTCACATGCATGCACATACAGTAGTCACATGTTCATGTATAGTCCCATATTTGAGTAACACATACATAGTCATTCATGTATGCATAGTCACAGCTACATATTCACATGTATGCACATAGTCACACACACATAGTCATATGCGTAGTATACACTTTAAGAACCTTGTGCAGGAATGCACATAGATTACTATACCATTGATAGTCAGTGAAGTTCAGTCCTGTGTGTAGTAGATGGGTACTAGATACTTGGTTGCATAAAGATTATTCTCTATTGTCCATCCCCAGTCAGTGAGCTGCTAGAATAATCATTCTCGAGTATATCTTTTACCACTCTTATCTTGTCTTTGACAGAAACTTTATGTCCCTGACCCGAACTCAACAGAGCCGGTCGTGCTGAGCCCAACCAACAAAACCTTCCCGACTCAGACGGAGAATTCATTTTCGGCGGCCTCATCGAGAGTGGTAAGCTGAAAATAAACCCTGTTTTTACCTCACTCCTTACTTACCTATGTCAGCATAACTAACTGCACTCTATTCTGCCATGCTCGAAGTGCTGAAAACCTATTCAGATGACCACTTCATAGGCAGTCATATTATTATTATTACAGAGTTTTGTGCAGACTTAAAAATTTAATATTTTGGAAACCGAAACATGTGGCCACAGGATTGGTTTAGATAAAGTCCATAATTCTCAGTGCATACTCCCTTATCTCATATAAGCTATACAGTACCAAATTGACTATGGTCTGACATCGGGTAATTGTGTGTATTCGTATCTGGTCACCGTCCTTCTGTAATTGCCAGTTTTTTTGGTCCGGCAGCAAAGTTTGGAGCCCTAGTTTGCATCCTATCTAATCAACATCGACTTTGATAAGGTCCATAATGTATAACAATGTGTTCTTATCAAAATTACTAACTGAAAGGTGGAATATAAGTTGAAAATTTACCGAGTTGAAAAGTTGTCAGTGAAAGTCAAATTTTGTGGAATATGTCATAGCCTGTGTAAAGTAACATTGTTTAAGCCATATTTATGCAAAGATGAATATTCACATCCACTTCCGATTGGTCTGTTTGATTTCAAGTAACTGTGATTTAATTCTACGCTTTCTTGGAGAGTCTTAATTTTGCTGGGCTGACAAAAAGTTGTCGAGTCAATTCTCATACTCAGATATCTGGAAGATGAGTGTATAGATCTCTTTCAGATTTTTGTGTCACGTGATCTTTTCCCCCACTTCCTCTTCCCTGAAGCACCGCCTGAGAACAAAGATAGGTGACCAAATTGCCAGTACAACTCGTATTCTAGCTTTAAGTGTTAAAACACTCTCTTCCATCACTCCCTTCCCACCTCTCAACGAAGTCACCCTTTCCATTCCAGTGGTACAATGCATCCACTTCTTTCATATGGTTTCCAGTTGCATTGCTCTGTAACTTTGTTGTCTCCTCAATTCCCACGTGCAGGATTAGAAATTTCAAAACTTTTCTTTCTTAATATTAACCTCTATGAAGATTTCCATCCCTTAAATAATAAATAACAGAAATTTTTGCTTTTGTTGTTCAGACATTTCTTTCCCCCGTTTGCTCTTGGGGATCTTAATATTATTGATGCGGCAGTTTGTTAGCCTAGCTTTCTAGAGTTCAGATCAATATTTCAGGTGTCGCATCAGGATTCGCGGAGGCTGTTGTTGGATATGAAAGCAGAAAACTGTATTCAGAAAATAAAATAAACAGATTAAATTACTCCATAATTAACTTAATACTTATAGAGCTCTCTGCAATGTGGAGGACGTCTTACTGGCAGTGGTCTTAAATATTCTTCTTTTGTGCTAAGTTTGCACAGAGTGTGTGAATTTCTGCAGAGCTGTGAAGGCCAATTGAAAAATTGGGCCATAAAAACATTTCACTGAAATCTCTGTGTAATTAACTTTGAAAATATATATTTTAGTTCCAAGACAAATATATGATTTAAGGCATTGCCACAGGTTAAAGGTTATTCAGTAATCACTTCTGTGTCATTTGGTCACCTATTTTAGGACATACCCACTATCAGTATGAAGCCTAAAGCACCGCCAGATGTACCCGTGGTGAAGCAGGCAGACCGTCCCAAGAAGAACCGTCTCTTCATGAGGTCCAAGAGCAAGGACGAGGAGACGGGAGGTAGCAGAGAGCGCCGTCAGAAGTACCGCAAGAAGGGGGTGGTGAAGAAACAGAACAGCACCCCCATCCCAGGCAGGGTGATTAGACAGAACACTCAAGACTCTGACACAGACGAAAACAGTAAACAGTTCCTAAAGTTAGATGTAAAATACATCACAGATGGTGAGGTGAGATGCTGAAGTCAAGGTGTTCACCTATGTCAATCTACCCCCCTTCCTTCCCCTCGCTCCCTCCCTCCCTCCCAGGACTCCTCTCTCCCAGGACTCCTTATTTTCTTGAAAAAAATTTTTTTCCAGCTTTGTCATAAAATCTCTTTTCTGTGACTTATTTGGTGGATTCATGCACAAACTTTGGCATTTTGTTTGCCACATATTTTGTTGTTGTATGAATGAGTGACACTATTCGCCTGTCTTGCTGTTACACATTAATTTGGCCAATGTTGCCGTATCCGAAAGAGAAATTGGTAACTTGGTAACAAAGAACAGTAGTAAAGGTTGCTTATTTCATAGGTTAGATGTATGATATGTGCTTGTTATTTATTAACATGTATAAGGATGCTTCAAATTGTAGTAAGAATCTGTCTTTCAAGCAATTTGTCTGTTTTACTGTCCACCCATCCATCAGCCTATCAAATTATTTTTACCTTTCATCAGCCGTTAACTTTTTAATGTGTCCATTGACATCGTGGTTGTGTTGGTTTTGGATGAAGGGTCTGAAATGTCAAATGGTCCTGACAGTTGGATCACTTGAAGTAGAAAAACAATTGGAAGTACTTTTATGTCTCTAGACTCTGTTTAAGTGGAAATTTGTCCCTTCACGTTGTGACTTAAGTGTCTCCAAACCCAGTTAAGTGAAAACTTGTCCCTCTCTGCAGTGTCTCTTTAATTCCTTTCTGTTTGAGTCTTCTGCCCTCGCCCATCCCAGATATGATTGCAGATGCTGTTAATTATTGACAGGGTTTAATATTGCAATCATGTACAACCTGGGGAAAATCATGAAAATTTGGAAAATTAATTCAAGACCTGGAAAAGTTTTGAAATCCAGGGAAACCATTTGAAGTCCTGGAAAAGTCATGGGAATTTCATTAAACGGCATCGCTTCTCTGTCACTCTTAATATCAAAATCTGTTGACTTTCACAATATCAAAATTGATGATTTCTCTTTCACCTCATGTTGGTTCTGCTGCTGTGGTTGACAGACTTCGTGTGAGAGATCATTAGGGTCATGGAAATTCCTCATTCGGGTGTGGGAGTGTCATGGAAAAGTCATGTAAATTGATTCCATGTAAAGTGCAGGAACCCTGTATGTACCCACTTGCATATGTATACTAAGCTTTGACCCAAAACAGAAGGGAAATTTGTCTCCTCAAGACATCTTGGTCAATTTAATCCACTCACTCCACTTCTCAGTTACTTGTCTCCTCACAACAAATGCACTTCCATCTACTGTCTCAAGGTTCTTGTAACCCTCCAACACTGCCCTCAATGTACATCTCCTATCTGGTCAACTTCCTCAGGACTATTCCTTCCTGCACAATTACTAACTTGGACAAATTTCCCCCAGACAGTTTTCACCCTCCCTAAACTTAACCCTAACCCTTTCCCTGAAGGAATTTGCACCAGTTGAGTTGTCTGAGGGGGACTTTCTGGATTTGCAATGATCCAGGGGACATTTTCGGAGGGGAAGCTCTCCTGTTAAAAATAGTCCGGGGGAAATTGGCTGGGGGAGTTGTCTAGTCATGATACTGCACTATTGCCCCCTTCCCATTCTGCCGTCTTTTTTCGCTAAGAGTGCGGATTTTCATTTGATCCATATTTTGCTCCTCCTCAGGGTGTGGTCAGTGGAACAATGTTGGTAACTCCGAACGCGATCATGTTCGATCCAAACGTGTCCGACCCTCTCGTCATAGACAGAGGTGTGGGATCCTACGGGGTGATAACGCAAATGGACAACCTCTTGGGTGCCTCGATGTACCACGACATATCTGCCATGAGCCTCAAGGCGCAAGCTGGGTGAGGAATACCTCTTCACATTTGTTTCCCATTATAGATTAATATATTAAGTTGTGATAGTTTAGTCTAAGTCAATTGATTGCATCCCTTACTTACCTGTTTCAACACTCCAACTGCACTCTCATTTACTGTGTCAAGAAAGCTGGTAGCCTTCGTTGCTGCCTCTTTTGCCGTTAGGTCCAATTGGTCACCGATTTTTTGGGAGAAAGAAGGTTAATACGTTTTGACATTTTTTTGTGTCCTACTTTTTGGGGGAGGGGTAATTGTCCAAATGGGAATTTTCTTGTTGTCCAGTAACAGGTTTCTTGGAAACTGCAGGTTGTTTGTTGAATGTTAAATTCAATCTGTCTTTCCTTACATTCATTTCAATAGCTCTTGCTGATGGGATTTTTATGCCTAAATACTGTAGGAAAATAGTTCAAGCAATAATTCAAAGTATTCTCGCGAAATCAGTGATAATACTGAAACAACATCTCAACAACTGTCAGTCTGTTTGGATTCTTTGTACGTGGATACAGATCGTTTGAAACCCCCAAAATTTTTGAAAGGCTGTATGTACAAGCCTATGATGGTGAAGTCACACAGAAACCAGTGAACAAAATCATTGCTAGACTTTTCAGTATTGATGCCGTTTAGAGCAGTGGATGCTGCTGGTATGGAAAATGCCTCATATGATCATTTCTGAATATTCTGTATTCGTGGCGAACAGTTTGATTATAGATTGGACTTCTTTTTTTAAGTGTGATGGTTTGTCCACATAAACTGTACCCCAAAGTATTCTCAGCTGCTCAGCAAGAAAGTTCCAACCATCCACCGTCACTCTGGGAAGCGTCTCGCTTCCCCATTTGCACCCTGTGGTGTCCTCTGAATGGTAGCACCTTTTACCAAGTCGGTGAGGTAACTGGTGATGGTAGAGGGACCAAGTGGTGGAGGGACCGATCTGCAATTTACACTCTGGCAATTTTCTGATTGTGTTTATGGTCACCATTTGTTTGCAATTTATAGGTTCCCCAACAAGCATTTGAAGGGAGATGTAAAACTAAGATATCTTGGTATGAGCTGGCATTGATGTGCACTTTGTTGTGTGCTCCACAGGTTTTCAAGAGAACAGATGGGGGGTGGCAGATAGACAATCACAAAGTGATCACTGCGGGGTGGCAATTTGGGAGAGAAGTGCAGAGAGTTTTGAGTATTAAAATGTTTTGAGAAAGTTGGCATCAGTGTGCATTTTTTGATGTTATTCCCAAATTTTCAAGGTAGATTGGAATATGTGATCATAAAGTGATTGCTAATGGAGGACTGTCCAGATTTTTGACAATTAAGTTGCAAAATGGTGGGACTTAAGAGACAATTTCTTACTCTATTTGATAGTGCAGTAGCTTATTGTTACTTTTCTTCAGAGACCGATCAAAGCTTTTGTTGGGGGGTGGGGTATTTAAGAGTGTGTGTTCTATCAGGAGAGTGGCCACTTTTACTTAGGGGCGACTGGTCCCTTTTCAACCTCTCATGGAGAACACTGCTTCTTGTAATATTGTAAGCTCACAGTACTTAATTACTAATTTCCCAGGCTGGTTGTTTGAGCATTTTTCATTCTTTTCAGATTCCTGATGAGAAACATCTTTTCACAAAAAATTCTGGGATTTAATTTTTGAATGGATTGATTTTGCAGGTCAACTTCATCAAATTGTCAAGTGTACATTCCAGAGGATCAAAAGAATGGCGTGATGGCCGATGCTCAAGAAGACAAGAAGGATGGTGAAGCAGTTTCCTCGCCAGCGGAGGAGAGCAACGGAGATACCGCACGAGACGAGGAGTCTGACAATAGGGAAAACGAAAAGAGAGTTGCAGAAGAGGCGGAGGCAGCAGAAGAAGACGAAGGAACGCCAGAGAAAGGGGAACCGTCCAAAGCAGACGAAGTCAAAATGGAGGCAGACGTTAAAGACGACAATTTACTGGCGAGACTGTCAGAGGATGGCAGTGGGGGGGAGGAGAAAGGAACTGAAGAGTTCCCCCCGTCTCAGAACTTTCCCAACGACGTTGAAATGAGAGATGGCAGCGGAGATTCAAATGAAAATGTGCAATCCAAACCGGAAGAGAGCTCCAATGAGATGGATAACCGTGATGACGACAGGATAGAGATAAAGCGAACGGAAGATGGAGATAGAAGCGATGCAGGGTCCGTGCCAGAGGCTAGCAAGGAAGAGAGTGAAACTCAGAAATGTCCGTCAGAGGAGGAACAGAAAGGAAAACGGAGCAAAGACGAAGATGATGAGTGTGGAGAGTCCAATCTTGCCAAATCAGAGACGGTCGCTGACGACGACCAGAGTGTCTTCGCGGCCCCAGATACACAAGACTCTGAAATTCCCAAAAAGCAGCTGGAACCGTCGGATGCAACGGCAGCAGCCGAGTCTTCGACGGTGTCGGAGGGCAACCAAGCCTTTGTGAACTTTTCCTCAGGTCTATTCGTGACGGATAAACGGAAATGTTCAATGGTGGCGGACATGTCCGAGTGCATCCTGGACAACAGCGCCACAGAGAGACAACTGCAGGAAATCGAAGAGGATGGGAAAGAACTCCGCCGTCTCTCAGAGGAGGACGTCGTGAGAGAGCAAAAGTGGCCACCGAAGGAACCCTTCCAGGAAGGAGAACCTTCGTTGTCTGAGGAGGAGGCTAATAAAGTGACAAAGACCCAGGGCCAAGGAGGAGTGAAGTTAGTGTATACCATAGAAGATTTTGAAGGTGAGTACAGTTTCAACACACAAAAACTGTTTTCAGAAATTGTCAAGTGAAAGATGCATTTTCTCAGATGGAGAAGTTTCATGAAACCTAATGTGTGGGTGGAGAAGCCTGGGGTGGGGAGGCTAAAGCTGTGTGGTATCTCTTGTAACCTGGTGTCTGTGATCTCTTTTTCCCCCCTTTGTACAGCTGAAGGTGGAGCAGAAAGGCCCATTAAACCAGGTAGTTTGGTCGTAAAACTAATCTCTACCAGCGGCATGCAAAGATCACTTCCCAACGCTAATCCTTTCGAAATGAAACAACCCCCTTAAAAAATAATGAAAGGATCCATTTAGCATCTGCCCTCTGTTGATAAGATGCTCCAGCAAAAAATTACTAATGATCAGAAAATGTTAGATGAAAGATTTATCATTTCTGCATCCCACCTTCTTAAAAGTCAGAAATAGTTTAAGAATGGTCCACATATGCAGCGAGATATTGTGCTGAAACATTCTCCTTATATACAGCAACTTGACCAGGGTGCCACCATTTTTGAGACTCCATTGAGGAAAAATGACAAGCCTTGCTTGATTTTGTTTGATTTAGGCATCTCCTTGAGAATATATTTATTTTTTTCTGTTACTGTCAAGGTTGTTTGGTTGATATGACAACCTATCAAAGTATTTCAGATGGCAATTTAAGAGTAAGTAATGACCACTATTAGTGCAAAGTACTGATAAAAGTTTTCACAAAAAAAATTCTGCATCCTAGTCCATCCTGAACGAAATGTCAGCAAAAGTCCCTATACTTTGTCTTTGAGGTAGACTAAACTATACTTTGTCAATATACTTTGTCAACCAAGTTGTGTTTCAGTCACAAAGTAACTCAGTGTATCAATGTAGAGGTTGTCCAGTTGTCCATGGTGACCAAAATGACCACCGGACAACCAAAAACTGTCAAATCATGCATGGTATATCCTGGTGGATGATAGCATCTGTAGAGTTGCTCAGAAGATTGAACAATCACCTAAATGAAACGAGGTTGAAATGCTTTTAAGGCCTAGGATTAAATAAATCTGATGTAGCAAGGAAAGTCTGTCTGTGGCTGCAGGACAACCGCACAGCCAGAGGGACGACCAACTCCTAGAAAGTTAGTCGCCCCCATGGACAACCACAGAAATTCTTTAAATTTTTACCGTGTAACTCTCTGCTTCCTGTAAGCAGAGAAGTAGGAGGACACTCTCTAAACCTGTCAGTTGTTGTATCATGATGGAACATTTGGCATCTGATCTTTCCCACTTTGTTCAACGAAAAAGCAAAGCTAAAGAATCCACAAAATTGCCATCGCCGTCTTGTTGTTCTTGAAACACTTATACCATTAAACTAACAAGTCAGTTCTCCACCATTGGACCTGTGATCTCTGCCAATTTCTACTTGTCCTAGTGTGGAAGTGAATTCTTTGAATGCCACAGTAGAGATTTGTGTCTGTGTTTTCTTGTTTTATTTTTTTTTTTNNTTTTTTTTTTTTAATATTTTTTGCCTGCCAAGCATTCCAAGTGAAACTCCATTTTTTTTTTTATCGTGGAACCCATCCTCGCATGCAAGTTTGTATTCATTTCTGCCCGTATCATCGCACCGACGAGAATCCTCTGTTCATAGTTCATCAGTTTGGGAACTAACTTCAAAGAATCAACAAAAGGGAATGCTATTATGTATTCACTCATGGTGATGTGACATAACCAACCCATTACTGTTATCATGATTTATTGATTTAATATTTTTGTCTTTTAGAAAACTATGCTTGGTTCTTTATTTTTTGATTGATCTTCCTTTTAATGAGTCCATGCATCCGTTAGTGTCATTTTTAGTCACTAGAGAAGTTCATTTAGTGCTTTGATTGATCGGTTATTTTGAAAAGTGCTTACATCTGTTTGAATTATACCTTCAAGCTACTCCTGATGTCATCATCTGAAAGTTGCACAAGTTCCTTTGGTTGTAGCTCTTTTACATATTAATGAAATTGCCTCTAAATTACCAGAAACTCTGCAGGGTTCCTTTTTTATTTAATTAACAATTATAGCACATAAACACTTAGTTCACTTCATCTATACCTGCCTTCTCACAACCACAGCACTCTCCAGTCTAAGCACAATTACACATTTACAAACACAGTGGTGCATAAATCACTTATACACTTTGAGTGGGAATTTAAAGAGTAGGTTAATGGTAACCTTACTGGACCAGATACTGAATGGAGGTCAACAAAATTAACATGACTTGATGAACTGAGAGTGCCCTCAGGTGTGTTGAGGTAGGTGAGATTATAGCAACCAGTACAATAACTTCGGGGATTTAAAAAAATATGACCATTATGGCTTTTTACTCAGCCTGTCAGTTTGTCATTCAGTGAGAAAGTCAGTGTCAGTCAGTCAGTGTTGTCAGTCAATGTGTCTGTCAGTTAGTATCTTAATCAGTGAAATCACCTAGTAAGGTCAGTTCATGTGTCCGTAAATTCATAAGTCTTTCCATCCAGCTTGAATGCAGTCGTTAGTCAGTCTATCAGTCCATCTAGCATTTTAGTCAGCTTGTCTTGTCAGTCCATCATACAGTCCATATGTCTGTTTAGTTTGTCAGTCCATCTAGCTTTAAGTCAGCTTGTCTTGTCAGTCCATCATACAGTCCATATGTCTGTTTAGATTGTCAGTCCATGTAGCATTGATTCTGTCTTGTCTCTCTCAGTCCATCATACAGTCCATATGTCTGTTTAGTTTGTCAGTCCATCTAGCCTTAAGTCAGCTTGTCTTGTCAGTCCATCATTCAGTCCATTTGTCTGTTTAGTTTGTCAGTCCATATCGCATTGATTCTCTGTCGTCTCTTTCAGTCCACCAGACAGTCCATCAATTGGTCAGTTAGCCTATCAGTTCATCTAGCAATCAATCAGTCAGTCTCTTAGTCCATCATTGAGTCAGTCCATTGGTCTGTCCATCTGTTAGTTTTCCCATGAGACTCAATTTATCAATCAGCCAGTCTCTCTGTCAGTTAGTTTTATTCAGTCTACAAACCCTCATCGTATGGTAGGTGCTTTAGGACTCTACATACACTGCGGTGCATGTTTCAAATGTGTCTCTACTTAACCCCATGCAGTGTCTGGAATACAGTACATAGGGCAGAGTGCATCTTGTGTGTGGCATG
Source organism: Stichopus horrens (assembly GCA_009801055.1). Classification (NCBI taxonomy): domain Eukaryota; kingdom Metazoa; phylum Echinodermata; class Holothuroidea; order Aspidochirotida; family Stichopodidae; genus Stichopus; species Stichopus horrens. The sequence continues at coordinate 1,692 of VJOZ01014490.1, read as the reverse complement.
CATTCCCTCGGTGGTTCTGGTCATTTGCTGGATAATCAAAACAGTTTTTGTTTATGATTCCTCGTGGAAGGCTGAAGGAATCTATTCGATTTTAATGGCATGTATATGTGTGTGTGTTTAAATGGGTGTGTGTTTAAATGAGTGTTTGTTTATCCCCGAATTTGGAAGTCATTCTGCCTTTAGTCCTAACTTCAATTTTAACCCACATGTGTGTAAATTCCATTTCACCAAGCACTGCAATTTAGATGTTTGACTTGTGTCACAGAAAAGCAACGTTTTTTTCTTGTTCGGAACAATTACACCTCAATCCCAGGCATCTTTCCGTACCCTGGGCCTGACATCCCTCCCACGATATCTACCCGGTAAACACACACACACACAGCACTCTGATACTATCATGCTGCTCCAGTATTTCAAAAGTTCTACGATTTATTACGCAGTGTAAAAATGCAGTGTGTTGTCTCATTCAGTCAAAGCACCATCAGGGATAGTGCTCACCCTCATTGACATAAAGAGAGACTTTTTAATCAGTGTTTTCAAATCTGACAATATTTCATCATCGGCCTTTTAGAAAGAGCAATGGTGAGATTAGGCAGAGCAGTCTGGATTGATGCCACGTACGCCGTCCGGATTCAAAGCAGTATGATTAATAGCTCGAAAATAAAACGAGATATCCAGCCAATTAAATAAATTAGCTTTCCGTGGTTACAGTGAATTGTTTCAGTTCAACGCCGGTAGGAGTGATGGTTCGTTGGCGCATTGGTGGAAGGTTGAAAGCATTCAGCCAGGTTCAATATTTGTTGATCCCTGAGAGGTGGAAGGCTAGTATTGCACAGTTTAAAGTGAAGTGCATGTAAGTGCATATTGCAAAGTTTTACAGACTCCACTGTGGAAAATCATTCTACTCTTTGCTGACTGCACGAGATGTAAGCCAGTCAAGAACAACCTCAAAGGGTTAGTAGGTGAGTTTTGATACATTTTATACGATGCGGGATTCGACCTGGCCTTTCGTCTGTACGTAATTATTTACTGGAGTCTGAAACGGAATCTTAAACAATCGACGCGAGTCCCCCGTACACGGTGTGGCAGACTGGAATTGATCGAAGATAGAGAACAAGTCTCGCTGATTGAATTAACGGTCACCTAGTTAAGACGTTGCCGCCAATGCATGTATCATACTGTAGGTTTCTATCACGTTGTGTACAGGCAGGGAGTTTTGGTGAGGTTGGGTGTGCTACAAAGTCTGATATTGTTGATTATCCAGGGTGTACAGTAGATGTCAGGCTCATTAAAGGTGCCACTAAACGGAAACTTGGCAACAAAACTTTGACCATTTTATAAACATGAGTTGTGTTTAAGCTATGTTCCCTACCTTGTTCAATTTGATCTTGTGCAACTTAAAATGAAGATCAAATTTTTTGCTGTAATAAAATGCCCTACATGGAGGTATTACAAATGCTGTTTTTCTGGGTTTATTTCTGGGGGGATGAGGGATAGAGGGGGGCATTTTAGTTCATGTGGTACTCATTGTGATTGTAAAACATTGGAAAAACAAAGTGACCTTTGAAAGTGCAATGACTGCCGGCCAGTAATCCATTTTTCCTCTCAGATCTGTTATTAAAAGAATAGTCCAGACCCAAATTTATTTTTAATTTGTTAAAGGGGTCCATAATGTAAGCATTTTGATGAAAT
>VJOZ01014473.1:5478-27070 GCA_009801055.1 Stichopus horrens | reverse complement strand
AAGAAATAACTGAAATTCTATCTGAGAGGAGCATATTTCTTGGTAAGAAGGCTACCCTCCTTCCTTATTTAGAGTAATCCATCATTCTACGTCCATAAACACTGGTTTAAAAAATATGGATGTTTTCTCTAAAACAAACGCCCAATTTCCCTCTAACTAAGTTTTGGGCGCCTGCTATCTTTTCAAAAGTTGGCTGAGTGTTAATGGGAGCTATCAGTTCCCACTCCACAATGCATGAATGAATTCAAAGAATTGCCGAAAGATGATCGAAGACTGGGATTTATTTGTTTAAAATTTCAAGCTTTTAAAGCTTGTAAACTTTCTCATCTGGGGCTATCAATTCACTCTAATTCTCACCTATTACACCCACATTTAAGTCTGATCGATATTCTTCTATGTGCATGTTAATACCAACCACTGCCTTAAGTGCAAAAAGATCTACCTGTTGTGCAGCGCTAATGCTGGCGTAGGGCTTTGCATTGGAAAACCAAAGCTCAGAGTACTTCGAGAGGCTTAATATGACCCTATTGTGATTCTACGCAGACAACAAAGAAAGAAAACACACAAAGAATTAGCCCAGGAATTCTGTATCATTTATTCATCCTCTAGCTTGGTAGGTATTTTAAGTCAGTAGGAAAGAGAACACTAACAATAGCTGCGTTTTACTGCAATAAAAATCTGAATGGATCGAAAAAGTTAGATAAAGGCAGAATGTTGTCATATCTAGGCTGAAATTTTATAATTCCTTGGGTACAATGCCGGTTTTGCGAAACCGTACGGCCAGTTGGGATAAACAGGATTCCGATGAATGGGGTTTTATTGGTAGTATCATTACCACAGAATGCACCACAGACTGTGTTTTGGCTTGAGTATGTTGGACCCTCAATATGCAATGTTCTCCAATGACAAAACATTACATGATCTGAACAATAATTTTTCCTAGCTTCCATTCAAAGAACTTTGCTGCCACCTTCAGGACCAATACTACTTGCACGCTTACATATCCACCCAACCTGCCATTCATTATTTTTTTCCCCCTTGGCTGGCCTCCAAACCAGCCTTCTTCCACCCACTTGTCATTATACACCACGAGAGGTTGACATTATCTCATGCATAGACTTTTCATCTCCCTTTACATCATCGCCTTCATTTCTTTTTTTTTTGTTACAAGATTAGTTCAGCTATGCACACCCACAGATAATTCAGTGACCCCCAGCTCATAAATTGAAATATCAAACTTTAAACAATAAGACAATCCATAGAGACTCTTCTCCATACTTAACTTATTCTAGTCCGTCCATAAACTTGGAAATAATAAACCTCACAGAAGAAGAAGTCAAAGTATGACCTTTACAACACTGCCTGCAAATAACAGCGTCATTTTTGTTTTGTTTTTGACTATCTTGAAATATTTTAAGAATGTAGAACGAAACCTTTGGCAGGCAGTGGCACTTTACATACTGATTGCCAGTTATGTCAAACAATTCCGGATGTCCATTTATGGAAACACTTTACAAAGTACATTTTTCCAGAACATGAAGAGCTAGCTGGTAAACCCAGGATGATTTGTTACATTGCAACATCCACTGAATTTTGGAGGGAAAAGATGGCATGAAACTAATAACACTAGTTTAGGGTAAGATACAAGCCAGATGTAACTTGTTGAGGTGATCAAGCCTTCTTGAGACATGCTCCCGGATAATGGAATTAACTGTTTTCTGATTTGAGAAACTTTGACATACTCGGTGGTTTCAAACTATCTCTTCTAAAGCGATTTGAAGTGCAAACAATTCAAAACACTAGCAATGACAAAGAATCAACCAATGGCCACCACATTATGCAGGTGACTGGTTTCTGACAAATCAATTCCTCCTCCTAATAGTTGTTCTACTTCTTACATCACAATTCATAATTTTAGAGAGATATAATACTGTGGTCCAAGTAAAAAGCCTTACTTTTTGTGTTTGAAAATGGCCTACGTAAGTTTTGCTGAGCAAAACGAATCAAGTTGACAAATAAGCAATACAGCAAGTAACCTTTGAAGAAGTAATTACCACATTCAACTATACTTGCCCTCTCACAATGTAAGAAATCATAAAAGCTTCTCGCCATGGTTTGTAATTACTCCAAAAGAGTCATAGGATTAATAATTCAATACCCTACCACCCACGTAAAATTTAAGTCCCGAGGTGTTTCATCTTTGCCACAAAATTGACCTCCTTTTGGTATCTCTGCTAGGAAATTTGCAACATTCTTACACGCCGACTACATCACATTTGTCGTCCTGGCAACACTGCATGTTAGCGACCATCTGCCCAATTAGGAGGCGGCATCATGTTGTCTGCAAGACCATGCAAACTGCACATACCTTTTCTTCACTTTAAGCCTACCACAGTGTGGCACAACTTAGCAGGGAATCAAATAAGATGATGACTAATAAATGAATAATTATCTGGCAAACAGACGTACGTCTCAGAGTAGATTCTGTATTTTTTTTCTCTCATTTGGAAACAGGGAGAAAAATTACTACAAGTTATTGATCACAATCTATCTGTGCCCCCTCCCCCCATCACCATTAAAGTGGTTGTATAAGACTGCCTATTGACAATGAGGATATGAATGTTATGAGAAAGATATCAACTTGCATCTACACTCTTTGATCAGACGTACAAGATGAAAGAGTCAAATAATTTAAATTGGTCTCCCCACCACCTCTCTCCTTGCTTCTAAGCTCATCACTAACACAGTTCATGCCATCAAAATTTTCATCGCTGAAGTGAGAGTCTCAGCCTAGAATGTTCTTCTTCTGAGATGGAACATTGTTTGAAACCCAAACAAGGTTGGTAATTAAAAGAGAACAATCTGAATTGTTAAGACCAGCAATTAGGATTACTCACCTTTCTGAGATGAAAATGGCTATCTTTACATAGTACAGTAAAGTGTGGTAAGAAAAATCTCTCTGTGATATCACATCCTGTTAAAGGGGCCACCTTGCTCATAAGCTGCAAGGAAAGAGAAAATATACTCGTTTAAAATTCTTGACATTAATCCCCATACTTCATACTCAAAATTTTGTTTAAGTTTGAGATTAACATACTTTATGTTAAAATTTAAGTTGTTTTCATTTATGTTGATCAGTGATAGTACGAACCATTTTTTAAAACACTGTGCTGCAGGATAGATACTGTGGACACCGAATCAGCACTATTGATTAAGCTGTTTGGCCAAATCAAATTGCTTTGTACCGTGCAATAGAACAGGTGGATCATCTTGAGTACCACAATCACTTGACCTTTGACCCACCTCTATGATAGCACTTAGGAAGTCAACTGCAAATCCAACTGCCAACATGAAAGCGCTTGCCACCACATCCTACAACTATTGTAACAAAAATGGCCAAAACATCCCTGACAGGAAGGACTGAGTCAAGTGAGATAAATTATAAACACCAGAGTTCACTTTCTTTCTGCTTTCATATGTTATCACTTGAAAGTCATTTTCACTATGCAGCATGTAATCCATTTCTAATTTCAATTTTCTCAAGGTCGATTGCCGACGGTGATGAGAGTATTCAACTTGTGTGACCCTTTTTACATCTTGTCTATTTGTCCTCGGTCATTCCGTGGAAAAAATGTGACCATCTGCTACAAAATTTCCAGCATAAAACCAGAGGCAAGATCTTCTTCCTCTGCCGATGGCTTTAGGACTCCGCGACTGGAATGATGGTTCGGAAGGACAGTTCAGGGTGAGAGACAGAGTAGCAAGATCGTCTTTAAAAGTCACAATCTCACTACCCATGTCTTTCACCTGACCAGCCTCAATTTTCCCTTCCAGTGACAAAAGGCAAGGAACGTTTATTTCACGAGCATGTCGACATGCACAGGCCTCAAAGTGTACCTTCGTCGCCATTGACGATAGTTCGATGATGACATCTTGTTTTCATGTCCATTGGAAGAAGAACGCCAGAGAAACATCCACAGTTGCAAACATTCAGTAGAGTTTATTATTGAGTTGAAGGGCACTGATTCAGTGAACCACACTATCAAATTTTGAATGATTTTCAGCATTTTCATGTTTTCTTCAATCTCAAGTAAGAACAGGGTAACTGCTAGAATAGGAGAATGGCTGAACACAGTCCTCGCTGTAATGACAAACGTAACAACACTGAAAGGCCTTCACATCACAAAGACGTCAAAACCTGTTTCCAATCCGGCTCTGCACCTACATTGTGTGTTGAGAATAAAATCCAATTAACTATCATGCACACACAGAAGCTGCCAGAGCAGTGGGCGAGAGAGAAGGCTGCTGCCTGCATACGCTGCCGCCATCTAACACTGTGGAGGATGAGCATCGTAATGAGGTCATTGCCCTGCTCAATCCACTTTCATCTACGAGAGGACGTTATGCGCATAAATTAAGGGAACAAGCTGCTGCTTCAGCAGCATAGAGTGAGCTCCCTTTCGCCTGCAGTCTTTTTCTGCATTCCTTGCTATCTCATTCCCTCCGTCTCTGCGTGTAAGAACACTCCTCGGCAGCCAGCCAGCCAGCGGAACAAGCTCCGTAGTGGGATTCTTGTGAAAATTCTGCATAATGAGCCAAGGGCCTCATGCGAAGGGGAAGAAAGCCGTTTGAAATCAAGGGTAGAATTACAGGCGATATTTTTCTTGACTATTACAAGATAAACCTCCTGAGTCACATCCTTGTAAGATTTGGGGAAGAAATGCTGCGGTATGATTGGAAGGACAGACAATTAGGTTGGCATATAATTATCCTCCTCACTCTCCCTGACGTAGTAAAGGGAAGGAGAGAACAGGTGATGTCGTCCTTGATGATGCCAAACCTTAGGACGCAACGCTATATGAAGTGTCTTGCATTCATGTTTTCTCAGATTGTGATACTGGTAAGGAAGTTAAGAAATGGAGGTGAGTTGACTTTCTTACAAAACCTGCTTATTTTCCATAGTATCACCTGCCGGTGGTACGCTTCTGAAAATGTCAATAAACGAAAAACTGCTCCCACAGACACGTTTATCGTAGGATGGATAGGTCCACTTCAGAGAAAAAAAAGGTTCTCCACTTAATCTTGCTTTCAGTGTTAATTTAGAGCAGTTTGTTTGCTCCATGACTCCAGCTAAAGGGCAGCCAGGATCAACCTTCAAACAAGTACTTCCAAGAGGAAACATTCAAACCATTTTTGCAGCAGCATTCATCCCATTCAATGAAATTGTACAGATTATGTCCCGATCGAAGTTAAGAATAATGGTCTCCGGATACCAAATTGTAATTACTTTCTTCTCAAATCCGATGTGACTTTTGACAGAGTCCATCACATTACTCAAACAGCATAAATAATAGGCGTAGAACCTAACATCCATCTATGCAAGGTACCTTAACACTGCATATTCTATCACTTCTGAGCATTAATGTCCACAAGACTATTGCATCTATCATTCTAGAAGGCTTTCTTTACATGAGGCTGACAGTAGGGGAAACTTTACTTTAAAGTTGTCAAACCACGGTGAGGTTCATCCTTCTCGTCTCCCAGGTATTTTTTGACTGTAAAAGGAGTGAAAATGTCACAAAATTTGCAACTTACAGCTACAGCTTCCGTCCTGTAATCGTCAGAGCTGTCTGGACTAGAGAGTTGGATGATAACTGGACAAACTTGTTCCACCATGTCACTTCGGTCTATTAATTCCTGTTCTAACAACACAAGTAGGGCTGCCTGACTCGTCTTGCGAACCTAAATGGAGGAAAGACATTTAATGGACAGTGAAGGCGGGAATAGGATGCCATTTTGAAAGACAGCAAAACAGGTTTAACTGTCAGCAATAATCTGTTGCACTGAATATTTTTTATGCATTCCCCGGTCCTTAGAGTCACTAAAAAACCTCACAAAATTTCTTAATCTGATTTTAATAATACATGATAGTAACTTTAAATAGCTGACACAACTGCATGACCTGCATAAATATGACATAAATATATATCTGTCGTAACCAAAACTGCAAAACTTAAAAGCAACCGTGTGGATTGCATTATCCCAGTGAAAATTCTAGCTGGCTCTAACAAAAACTTACAGAGCTGGTTGTAGCGGTCCATCACAACAATAAGAAAAAGTTCTTTTAATTTCCTCATTCAACATCTTTTGATGTTTTTGTCTAACTCTGGCCACCGGAGCTGAAAATCTGGGATGAGTTTGATTAGCTCTGAGCGGTTTCTCTGGATGAAACTCAAAGTGTACATGTTGCAAAAAAGTCTAAGTGCCATATATGGTCAGGTATGACATCAGCCCTGACAAATGCAAGGGGTTGGGCTTATGTAGTCCAAGACCATTCAGAATATTCATCAATTTAGAGCCTGGGCTACACGACACCAGGAAAAACATGTGTATGACAGATGCAGCTGTCTCGTACCTTTTCTTTAGAAAACTTTTTGATTAATCTGCATGGGAAGTCCATACTGCTAGTTACAAGCAAAAGTGTCCCATCCAGTTAAGAGTCGCCATAATGATGGATAAAGTATTGCAAGGGATGTAGAAGAGCAGGTTTTGCATAAAAGACCATCTTTAATTGTAGGCGAGCAAGGTTACTGTAAGCCAGTCCGACAGCTGACAACTGCCAATCTAGGATGGTGTGATATGGAGGGTAGTGTGATATGGTGTGATATTGATACCTAGTAGCTGACAAGGTGTAACTGAGGTGGCACTTATTGCTGCTGCAGGGACGTTGTTATTCATCTATTCGCAATACCAAAAGACACATCTAGAGTTTTTGTATCTGCCAAGCAGTTAACAACTGCTTGTAGGCCAGTGCGCAATGAGCATCACGGTGCTATTCAACTGCAGTGGGTGTAACATGCACTATGATGAAAGCGTGTAAAACGAGAGGATGCAATCCCCAATGACTGCAGTGACAAACATACCTGGTTGTTGCTGTCTGTTAAGTAGCGGACCACTGTAGGTAGAATGGTGTCGTGGATGGTGTTCGGAAAGTAGTTCCTGTTCTCTGAACAGAACATAGCCAGGTGGGGGATCTGTTCCATTAACTCTGAACGAACCATAGGCTCTGCAGTCAAAGAGAGAAATTTTTAAAAAAAATGTCACTTTGCCGTGACAACAAAAACCATACAAACTTGCAATGGACTTGAAGACGAAAATCATTCACACTTGACCCCAGAGGGAACAGCAAAAATTCTGCATTTACCAAATTTGTTCGATAGTGGCTTTAACCAGTCAGACCTTTGAAAAGGTAAACCACCCTTCATATTCCATTCTCAACATCCACTTATATCTTTCGTGATTTAAATGATCTCTGTATCTTTGTTTCTAAGGATACAAGACTGCTATTCCCCGGTGTTTCTCCTCGTATGCTTTGTTCATAGAGCCACTGAGAGACCAAATTTTGTCTACATGGTTGCTTACCCATGAACTATCATCCATTCGGGGGATCTGCTTGAGCAACCATCCCAACAGAAATGAAAGTCGTTTCCTTCAACGCCAGTGACTATGTAACGAATCCATCTTTGCAGGTTTACACGAGATCAACACATGTAGGAAGTTTCAAGGGCGTTTTATAAATTGGAGAACGCCGCGGAGGGTATGTGAGGAGGATAAGATGTTCAATAAAGTTTGAAGTTTATTTGGACAACACAAGTTTAGGGTTTTATTTGGACCGTGGCCATGGTTCAACTCTCGTACAATCACATTCCATTTCAGTGTTACAATTTGGCTACTACAATGTGGAATGGGGTACAATCAAATTTTTTAACCTTACCTATATCTTCAGAAAGGCACACAAGTACCTTTAATCCTTCTTCCAGATCTTCATTGTTGGTGAAAATAGCTCTCAAGGTGTCCAAAAGGTTCCTGGCGACCATTTGCCTATGATGTAAACAAGATACTCATTGGTCTAGAGAACACATGAAAAAGAAGTACCCCTTACTGAGGCTGCAGGGAGTGGACGGAGATCAAACAGTGTTTGATGCACTGTCCTTTGAAAAAAAATATTACATAATTGCATCTTTTTAATGTTCAATTAAACATTATGAAACACCTCCATGATTGTCCAATTCACAAGATTTTTTTTAACACCATAGTTACGCTGGTATTGAGCATGGTTGAGGAGAGAACTTTTCGCAAATCTTTGGCACATGACAACACTTTTCTCTACAGTATGACATGGCTGGAAGGTTTGTTTTGTGATTTTTGAACTTGTTAGAATTTGAGTTTCATAGTTTTGGATGTACGATGTGAATTGTCGTACACTTTCACATCTAAGTGAAAGCAGCATTCTCTGTTGACCCAAGAAGGAAACGGGACAAGTGAAGATCCTTTCCACTTTGAAGAAGCTTGTACCCAAAGGTGACTTCATGTCACAACCTTTAGAGGCCATCTTTACGTACCTACTAATTAGCAAAGACAAAATGGCTGTTTGCCTGTTAGTCTTTTTCACAAGATGATACAACTTCACTAGACCTCTGTCATCTCTTTCATGAGGTGTTCTGGTTGAATAAGATTTATTCCTTCTATTAATGCTCACTCTCTGAACAAAGTTCATGAACCTAGCAGAAATCAAAGTTATGTATCACCTACAGCCAGGTCAATTGGACAGCATGGGTTGAAGCCAACTGTTACCCCAGGAAAATAGAACAAAATATGATAAATAGTCTACAAGAAAGAGGGAATTCACTGCTCAAAACTGAGCGTTAACAGTCGAGTTGCACCAACTGCTATGATTCTGCCCCTCCTTTTCACTAGTGTGCCATATGGCAGACAATTTCCAACAAACATAACCCTGCTGTTCTTATGCTTCTACTTAAGTTCTGCCGTAAACCGTGCTGACCACCAAGAGTAAAATCTCTGCACCAAAATGCATTAATCTACACAGGAGAAAGAGAGCACAAATTCCAAGTACATGCGACCCCAAAACATGTGTACAAAGTATTATGAGGCATGAGAATAATGACCATCAAATCTAAAGGACTACTAATTGGAGAAAATTTAAAGGTGCTGCAGGTCCCTTCTTCAACAAGATAAAATATGACAATTACTCAATAATAAGCACCAGAAAGAAAAAAAAAGCTACATTACCTACTGTTACCATAGGAATTATCCAACCTTAAAACCCTTCCTTGCAAGACTGTCTGGTTCATAACCAACCCACAAGGCAGGCTATAACCCCTGTTAAGCATGAGAACCATCTGTTCTAGCAAATTTCTGAAGGGTGACAGAATCACTAAATGATCACATTCTCTGGCCATCTTTAATAACCTCAGAGGTTGGAACTTTCCTCAGTCACATGACCATATATGGCATTTTCAGATGTTTATCATGAACCCAATGAACAATCTAAAAATTCTCTTGGTTTCACTTGATTACACTCAGAAACATCCTGTATATTTAAAAGCAACGACGACAGCTTTAGTGTACTAAATGATAAAATGCAGCTATTTTTTTTATTACAGTTTCTTTTTTCAGGGGATGGTAATACACACTTTTAAAAGGTGTGTGTTGCTGTCATTATCAAAATATTCTATGAACTCGATCATGATGAATGGCTGGAATTTCAAGGTGTTGAGTAAAGATATCGAGAACTATTAATTTTAGGTTGTAAGGACAGCAAGATGATACACAAAACGCTGCTGCTGTGAAAGGTAAGTAATATGAGATACAGTATCTACATCGCATCTGTTACATTACATCTCCGATCTCCTCACCCACTGCTCATCTAATCATACCACTGGCACCAGTCTTGCTCCTTAAATCCTTTGACTTTCTCAGAGGCAATCTAAGGTTTTCTTTTTTGTGTGTGTGCTCTCACTTTACTGCAGTTGCAGCAAATTGCACCCATCCATCTCACAGGAATGGCACTTGTGAAAATAAACCGTCAAAATAGGTGTGAAATGCTGAGAACGCTGCCCTTTTTTTTTTTTCATTTTTCTTAAGACAATAGAAGAATTGATAAGGAAATTAGTATAGAACGGCCCCAGCCTACTCTGTTCCTGCCAAGTGCTCCCTACCATACATACATCGCCTGTGGCATTCATTAATGAATGCAAGCAGCATAATGGCAGGGGCTGGAAAAGAACTGGTGTTAAATTCACTGGAAGAATACATCTACCCCAGAATATCGCTGATTGCATTTTCACAGCCTCGTATAATAAGCTTATTTACCTCTCGTGTGAAAAATACTTTGCTGCAGCTATAAGGTGTGCAAGAACTGCCATTCGCGAGGATATAAAGGGTATGGCCATTTATCGAAATATGACAAAAGAAAACTCAGATGGAAAATAAATTGCATGACAAGGAAGTGTTGAGACGATGAAAGAGTCCTTGCAGCCTTAAGACAAGATTTAGATTTGGACTTTGAAAAGTGAACCTTGTGGAATCCATTTCCCAAGGAAATTGTCTTGTCAGTTTCACACAGCACTGCTGTGAACGCTTACAGTCAGGAAGAAAGGATTTACCACGTGCAATAAATTGCAGAAAGGCTGGTTTATAATCAAACAGCCATTCTTGCAAAATATATCATAAAATGGACAGCACTGAGGTTTTTGATTTGCAACTGGGTTGCTCATTTCGGTGAATTAGGAGACTCTATCATAACATCCCTGTGTGCAATTCTGAGAAGTTTGGGTACAAAATCAAACAAAATTTTGCAGATTATTCTGTTATTCAATGGAAGTTTGCACTTACAAGTAATCAAACATACATCACCTACTCCATCATCGACACAAGACAGAATCAATGCAACAAATTCATATTTACTGCATAATCAGCAAGACCTTTTCTTGAGACCTACAAAATGCGAATTTCTCAAAGGCTGAGCTGGTGACCGTACAAACTGTGGTGGTTGCTTTTGGTAATGAAAGTCATTTTAACGAGCACACAATCACTTCGTACTTTCAGATAAATTCTTTATCAGACAGTTCGCAGACATCAAAAAATGTCAATTTTATATTTTAATTTTTCTTACCTGTTGAAGACATTGTCACTGTCCCAGTATTTCTGTAATCTCCCAAGGGGTGTAAGTGTCTCTTCTTGAGTGGGATAAAACCCAGTCGAAACCATGGACAATCCATCGTCCGCTTCATCTCCAACTGTGAGGGTAAAAATGAAATCACAATATCAAAAACAACTGAAAATGTCTTGCAGTTCTTTGCAATAGTCTTTCCATTTGTATCACTGCTGTTACTTTATGCCCTATCTACAATTATCATCATCACTATGGTAGCAACACAATGAGTAGACCTATGCTCCGAAATCAGGGAGGCAGGAGTCCACAAAGCAACTGTTTTTAAGCTTCAGGATGCACTGACACACGGCTGGGCCCAATACTGATTATACTACAATCTCTACTGTATATCTCCCACAAAACTGGCCATTTTTGCATGGAAGGATGTTGGCAAGTCCAAAGTGACTTTGAAAGTAATAGCAAACTAATGGCAAAAAAGGTTCTATCATATTACTGCCAAAAGCATAACTGATACTCCTCAATTGAAATCTAAGAAGTTCTTCTGGTCCAGTTCACTTTTTTGGCGATGCCTTGCCATCTGCTTTTAACAAGACAAGAGTGGGCTAGCCCACAGAAACAATGCGGAGTGGAATTTGAACACAACAGTCACCTTCACTTTCAGTAATTGAAGGTAATTTGATTTCTGTATTGTACTGTTCAGGAAGGCAAAATGGAAAGCAAAGCCAAATTTAGAAGCGGCTGTTCTACTATAACAGAAGGCCTTTCCAAATTTATTAAGTAAATACTTGTTCAATAGTGAGGAAGTTAAACATTCACACAAATTAACTTTTCATTTACAGCTCAGAACTTTGTACTTTGAACTTAAACAGCCAGACTGTGTGAAAGCATTAGTGATAGCTCGCTTCTCTTTGTCAGAGCTTTTTGTCTTTGGCACAAAATGCACTTCCAACTGGGTGCACTGCTTGTGACAGCTACTTGAATGACTGTTGTAGAAAACATAGTACGCTTGGAGGTTCAGTGCCAGGCGTGATGTACAGTTATAATCCACGGTAGAAGTAGCATTCAAGCCTAGGTATTTTGATTGCACAGTAGTGCAATGATAGTCAGCAAATGAGGGAATTCATGGAGGCAAGTAATGACTTGAGTGCATCCATTAACTATCCTCAATTAAGACAACTTTTTATTCTAAGCAAAATTTTTTGCCTTTTGTTTTTTTACCAAATTCCCTTCAGTCTGAGTTGAAAACAAAATATAGTATGGCAAAATGCCCTCAACAATCTTACAATCCTGCACAGATGTTTGGTTCATGTTCAGGGAAAAATAATACCACTCCGTTGTGCTTGCACTTGCCGACTTCGTAAAGCTTGTGTGACATGCATAGGGGATCTGGCTTCATTCAAAAGATAACAGGGTGAAACCATTGAATGACAATTTGACAGAATTTTGATCATATCTAATATTACTGTTTTAGCATGACTTTTCAAAGTATGGTGACTATGCAAAACAGATGTGTAGTGTTGTTGTATAGTGTTAGTATTTCTTATGTGAACACTTATTGTCTCCTAATTACTGGGTGTTACATTGGTACATCATATCAGTATTTCTGAGGAAGAAATACATGCTTCACAAGTAAAATCCTCATGGTGTATAAAATTGTCAATTGTCCTTGAAATAAAGGTTAAGTAAACAAAGTATAATATGAGGCATTTCATAGGGATCCCATCTTTTGACATCAAATTTGCATACTTCTGTTATTTATGACGCTGGTATGAAAGAGGAATATGCCTCTTAAATATCAATATTTGATCCATTTCTTCGGAAATTTTCAACAATTTCGATGACTAATGCAAATGTGAGTTTTGTGTCAAACAACTTTTATTGTATCCATGTAATTTTCGGAAACAAACTCACAACCGGCAAAACAGGCAAAAAAGCACTGTGGCTAAACACAAGAAAGTAACATACATAAGAAAGATATATCCAACGCCTTTGCTTGTTTAATCAGGAGGGTATAATGTTCCCACCCTTGGCAGTCACTTTGGACACACATAAAAATGATGAGCAATGAAACACTTGCAAATGAAATCACCACTTGGGACCATTAGTGTCTTGACTGAAACAATTACCTTCCTGCAATGGAAGATGGAGAACAATTTACATCCTAAATTTCACCAACTTGAAGGTAAATAACTCTATCTCTCTGCACATTTAAGCTTTTCAGTTTAAGCAATAGGTACTTTGGTTTGCAAATGGCTACACGGATATATCGAAGTTTCACTTCAAACAGAGTAGCCGACTTTCCGCGTTAGCATTCACCCACAAGGTCTTCCCTAACATACTTTACAGGGTAATGTCTGACAAAATCCACAGTAGTGAAACAGACGGGAATTGTGCATCTGCTCTGTACACGCTTGTACTGGTAAAAGCGTTTGCTGCAGTGCCAGGTAATTATGTATTTATGTTACAGCATTGTAAAAACTGTACACTAACAGCTTTGTGAAGGGAAGTATCGTTTCCTCGACTTCCTTTCGAAGCAGGCCAAGGCAAAGAAATATGACTGGCAATCATATGAATAACAGGATATTCTGTTAAGAAGCTGCTCCGTTTAACTAATGTACCATGATCCTCTTACTCAGGCAGTGTTCAAATCACTATACACCTGTAGCAGGGTTACTGAGGCAACTTGGCTGCAGGAGGGAAAAAAAAAAAATTGCAGTCTGGCCTTTTTTTTTTTCAGCCTTTTTCTTTTTTCCACGATGATTAATGGGGCTCAAACATTTGAACTTATTGCGATAAAAAACCGGCCAATTTGCCACAGGATTTGTTGAAGGTCTGTGCCAGATGGAAAAGCTTATACTGTAGCCTAGGTATGGGTTATATGATGAAAGAGACTGCATACCAGGAATCACAATGATCAGTATGTTATGAATTAACTTAGTAGTCATAAACGATTAACTTGTTTGGTTACATGCATTCTTATTATTGCTATTCTTCAGCATTACTACTGTGCTTACAAAAATTTAAAAAAGTTTTCGGTATAATATGTACAAATTATTACTAATTAAATGGCATACAACAGCACTTTTTGAAAGTCAACTCCAATGACAAAGATAGCCATCATGTCCAAATTAAGTAGATACCAAACTAATCCATACCTAGAACAGATATTTCATAACTGTGGCTTATATATATTGAAAGCTTTCTACATAGAACACAATGTCTCTAAAGGTGCCAGGCCAACAGCCACACTAGTTACTTCCCATATGGTACACCATTTTCTTGATATTTATACAATGCTTCCACCACCGACGTGTGGACAAATACTCTTTAGGTACAGACATAACAAAAGACTGTCATGCAACTTTTTACATCCCAACATTTTAAGTAAAACATTTCTATTACTTACAGCACAGCAGAGAATGACAAATGAATGGACAACTTCACGTGGTTCAGGATCAGCACGCCGCACACAAAGCTGTCTGCCGCTGATGCACATCACAGGGCAAAATGAACTGCACTAGTGTCGCCACTACTACACAACAGTACCAGCAGCATCTGCAGAAACTACCATGTGGCCAAAACCAACCAAAGTCTTATCTTTCCTTTGTGCAAATACACAAACCCCCCCACTCTGCTGCTTCTTTTCCTGGCTTCCTTTGTTTCTCCTACAGATGTTTTACCTGGTACGCCATGTTCACACAGTCTAAGTTTATCTAATACAGCCAGTCAGTCAAGCTGATCTACACATAAAAGCTAGCCAATAACCCTTTGCCTTACACTTAATACACTATTGTTCTTTGTTCTGATATCCACAAGGTTTCAAGGTCCACAGCTTCTCTCTTTTTTTTTTTTTAGGTTGAGTCAACCTGAATGAACACAGGAACCACCAGATAAGCTTCTCAATCTCCATTCACTGCAGTAATTCTCAGGTGCATGAAAGAACTTCCTGTGTGTGTATTGTTCCTTTTTCCTGGGAGAAAGGTTCTCACAAATCTTTTATTTCAGTAATATAAACAAATAGTTCTTAATGATGTGATAGGACAGTGGTAACTACATTTAATAAGCAAGGGAGAATGTGGTCAGAAAGGAGGCTGCTTGGAAATGTGCACAGGGCAGAAAACCACACTGTGACTACCAAAGTTCTGACAACAGAATCCGCTGAACTATGAGGCAGAAATGACCTTGCTTGCCACTGTTGCAGTGAAAAGATGGTGTTGTAGAATATTGATTTTGGAATTTCATGAATGCAAAAAGCCAAGGGATAAAACCTTTGAGCTTACAGATAAGCCAGCAACCTAGGAGCAGACAAAAACCAACCGTCAAGATCAGACAAAAACCATTAAGAAGTCATGACTAATCAGTTTTACTTGACCCTTGCATCTAGGAGCAAGCTGGTATATCCCCAAAGAACACAATCATATGCCCACAGTCAAATTTGTGTCTACAAACTTCCTTCAGCTTGCAAAAGTCCATAAACTCACGGTACAAAGCAGGCCAAAAATATCTACCAGGGGCAAAATGGGAGTCCTTGAACTTTCAGCGACTTTCTCATTATCATTGAATGAGTTGGCTGCAATTGCATGAAAAGGTTCTAGTAGCAGACAAGATAGCCACTGCTTGACTGAAATCATTATGCATAAGCAACTATAATACACTCTGATAATTGAAAATTTAATTTCAATTCATAATAGCTGTCAGTGCAGGCATTCAAACACAAAGAGCTACTGAAAATAAAAATTTGATTAAGTTCCTAGTGCTGACCACACTAGCAGAAAAATAGCAATTTGCCATATTTCTCTCAGGGTTTACAAAACACCTATGTATACACTAGCATGAATACAACTTGGTTCTCCCCTGAAACTCTGTCAGATCAAGAGAACCATGGAAAAATTCTTCAACTGAGAATACTGGTGAGGCGACTGTTGGATTTCGAAAACCTAGCCCGCTGATTTGGTTTCATTAACATACACTGCGCACAAAAGAATTGCACCCAACAAATTGAATTAGGAAATGTCTACAGGCATACTACACTGTAATCAATACAGCAGCTAAAGTGAGAGAATAGGAAACCTTCACATAAGCAGAAACAAGAGCATCTGCATAGCGGCCCTGTCTCCGGGAGCAACTTGCACACGATTAATGAAGAATCAATCTTCGTTTGCCAGCGAATTCAAAGCTTTTAGGCAGATGAAAGATGACCCAAATAACACACATCCCTCTTTCAGTTTCAAACGTTTGAATGTGACACTGATGATACTTAGGGGAAGGGGATATTAAGAGAATACAAGATAGATGTACGCAGACAGTCAATAAAGAAAAGAAGGGTGGAGTTGAAAAGATTGTCATCTTCAAGTGAAAACTAAACTAATTCCCATCAAAGCAAACTGGACTACTCTGGATTTGGTATCGATGTTGCAACAATTTTTTGGACAAGATTTCCATGGATCGAAGGTTCGAAAGTGAAAGTTCTCGTAGTCCTATTTCATAATTTGCTTTGTAATTACCCCATTCACAACTATTCCATTCAAGCATTCCATGATATAAAGGAAAGGGAAATTTCAGCCATTACAACTGGTCACAGAAATGAACAACAACAGGGAAGTCCCAGAGAATATGGCAGAAAAACTTGATATATTGTTTTACAATGGGCTGCTGAACACTCAATCAAGTTGTCACTATCTCAGCACACGGGAGGTTAATGAACTTTTAAAGCGAGAAGCCATATTAGCATACTTCATACACGTTGTTTCCAAAATGAAATCCCTGACATTCCAATTTTGTTCTTGAATTTCTCAAGATTCCCACCCCAAAATCCTTATTCTCATTACAGAAATTCAACACAACTTGTACATTTACTTCATGTTCACTCTTCCATCTTCAACCTTTCTGAACAAAGTGCATTCTAACAATGTGTATTCCTACGATCATTTCTGTAGCGCATTTTAACTCACAAAATTACATGTGTTCAATGCATAAATATGCTTCTTACGTCAGGTGAGGCAGCTCATTCAGACCTATTGACCAGTACTTCATTTATTTTTTTTTTTTATCTACAGGCGGTTCTTGTCATTTGACTCTGAAGCCCAAAAAAACAAACAAAAAAACCCCCAAATACATACATGCAGATTACCACTACTAATCATTCAATCAATACATGCAAAAGTAATCAAGATTGAAATATTCTGTGATGCACACCTGGCAAGAGTTTTCAAAGACCATGTCCAACAAAAAATTATGCTACAATAGCCATTTGTAACAATCAATATTCAAGAGCCAAGCCAGAAGAATGCTACTACACAACCTTTGTGCCTTTGGTTCATCAAGTTTCTTTCAGTGATAAAGCACACACAGTTAACACTTAAACATTCATCCCAATTGCAGCAATGTAAATCCAAATAACACAGAACAGCAAAGTAATTTCATTCTATCAAAAGATGTTCCTAAGAATTATAGGTGTATGCTTACAATTTATCATGTAAGGAAATAGACATGTAAAACATTTCAACCACACACATTTTTCGTGTCCAGTAATGTCAACACACAATGACTATTCAGATTTACTATTCCTAATATACATCGCAAAAATAAGCCTAAATTTGATCCTCTATCCTCTCGTGCACGATGTTCCTTACCATTCACCGTGAATCCAAGTTATCTCCACATAAAATTGCGAGTGGTGATGGATAAAACACAAAAACCTGACAAAAAAAAAAATTACCTGAGAATCATTCAAGGGGACAGAACTGGATTTTCTGGAATGCAACCAAATCTGGAGTAACAGAGAGAATTTTTAACTCCAGCCTCTACCTCTCCTGCTGCTGATACGCTTCACTTTAAACTATCAGTAAGAAAGCCAACATGAATATAGCCTTCCACCTCCTCCAATGTATTGTAGAATGACCCTTCACTTGGAAGAACTACTCCTGGTATGCTAGTTGCTACCTAAAGCTATTGAAGTTGGCTAATTGCAATGAGTCACCACCCCACAATCAACACAGTAGTGCAAATACTGCATTACAGTCACAGTACGACATACTATATTACGGAGCTTTTTTACATCGGTATACCCTCACAAATTAATCATATGCTCACACAAAGCCTCTCCCAGATTCTTGCCAACAGTGAGAGAATTGAGAAATAGCTACGTGCATTAGCGAATGCGAGTCCCTAGTCGGTCTCACCGATCCAACCGCATGGGGCGAAGAAGCTTGTCCACACGCTGGTTATCTCTTTTCTCTTCCCAGAACAGATATAACTACCAGCAACAACTGCATGTCACAACGAGAGCAGGTTTTGAAGCTAGATATTAGTTATGTATGCAGGCAGCCCAGAACCTCTGCTACAAGCATTGATCTAATACGAGTGTCACAACGCTGTGTGCATGCAGCAACATCAGAGAGTGTAATTACTTAGTTGTCAGAATGAAAATGAAATGCGGTAGGCAGTTACGAGTGAGTTGTGGCATACGTGTTCCTATTGGAAAACCTATTGACTTTGACTCTCTCGAATGGTCGTTCAGTTTCATTTTGAGGGCAGAAATGAAAGTATCTAAATTGCAAGGCACTCTGACATGTTGTAATTGTTCACTATCAATAAAAAAATCTGATTTGTTGTTCATTTACAACCTACTTTACAATGTTCTGACTGCCTAACTCTTTTCTTTTGAATGGTAACAACTACTATACCATGAGTGCAATCACATGCTAAATTTGAAGAGACTGATTGTAGATTAAGACTCATTAAATTTATGTTCATTTCCTACCCATTTGACAGCTCAAATCTGGGCTGCGTTTGCTTGAACTGATTACTCTATTATGTGTGGAACATCAAATTATATTTTAAGGCAGAAAATTCACTGGAAAATTACGGAGAAAAGGAAAGTTGTCAGTGGAACAATGTCAAATCTAACTTGATATAGTCACTAGTCAGTGTATTACAATACTGAATGGAACAAATCATTCGCCACAAGAAGCTGTCAACTGAGCACCAACGGTCAATGCTTTTTTTTTTTTTGTAGTGTAATTGGTCCCAATCTATGGAAAGAAGGGGTTCCACATGAGCCAGGAATATCCGCCAGACCCAGTTTTTACCCCCTAATCAGCACTCCAAAAATGCAGACAGGACTCAGTAAATCCAATTCCTAGCAATGGCCGAATGGCAAAGACCTAAGAAATGTGAAAACGGTTTTTGGTACAGTCTAAACAGTAGCATGGCCAGGCCATTCATCTGGACGTCTGGTATAAGCAATTTTTGTTTCTTTTTTGGTATTTATGCTTCAAGTTCCTTTATTTTTAAAGTTATAACTCCGGTTTTTTCTTGCTGCTGGATTCAATGAAATGAAAGTTCCTCAGTGAAATTTGATGAGACCATACATTATAATAAACTTACACACTGTAGTTGCTTCAGTCAACATCTGTTGACACCCTAACTTAAAAAAGTGAGCAGCCCCTTCTCTGCATTTTTCTCTCACTTCCCCCCTCCCCTTTTTCTCTGATTTTCAAAATTCATGAACATCTCTCCAAGCACGCATTGGCCTCAAATCCAACCACGCTTCTCTCTAAGAGAAGAATATAGTCCCACCAAGGCGCGTCTGCTTTTCATCATATTGTTAGCACTGCTGGAACACAATGTTGGGCACTTTGTATAAATATGGTATTATTATGTAATATCATATTCACAGTGAACATACCAGCTACTGTATATCTCACACTTAAAGATCATACTTTTCCTCCCATATAGTACGTTCCTCATCTTCCCACGACACCACTAGCAACAAGGACCCTCACTATGACATAGCATAGGTCATGTAAGACTCCCTATCTATAATGGGGTAACCTACCATCAAGGTGGTTGCTACCCACTGACTTAATTCTCGTCCTTACAAGTTAGTTCTCTGAGCACTCCGAAAAGTTTAGGGACTCACTTCACTGTTACAGCTTTGAAAGTAACTTTGAGAGCCACTCTCCCCATGAAGTATGAACGGAGTGTGATCAACAAGCACGCCATTCTAGCTTGTCACTCTCTGAGTCTAAAGTTAAGATGATATTTGACTATACATCACTTTAATTATTGACAGAAATGTGGGTTGCCACAATTTACTTCTTATAAGTTCATAGCAACAAAGGACCTGCTTGAATTAATTTAAGTTTCTTCTTACAGAACTAGAGCGAAGCTCTTGATCAGCTTACAGGATGTGTGATGCAACCTACATCAGTACCAGGAACTGGGATGGACATCTTCTAGTAATCATAATAGTAACTTGACTGACATAATAGCTATAACGTCGGGTTCATTGCGGGTTTTAGTTTCAATGAACGTTCTGTCAGGGGTCACACAGTCACGAAATGATTGAAGGCAACTCTTCTTTGAGGGTAGAAGGTAGTGAAAACAAATGAGATATATTGCTGACATGCACAAGGAAATTACATGTAAAGAACAGAGCAAATTAGCACACTGCACACTTTCATTTGTCCAGAGTGTGGTGATATGGTTAGCAATCTCATAAGTAGACGAATCCTAAGCATAACATATCTCAAAGGACTGTAGATGGTTCCTTGGTAACCATACAGAATCCTACACCCCGTCATAGTTTTGCCCTGTATTTTCTCTAATCCTGGACAAATAATGACAAAAATTTGTTCCAGCAGCAAGTTCGGGTTGTTATAACTCTAGTTGAAACTTTGTGGCAATTGGATTTAAGTTAATCTGCACATGGTTTTTCAGGCGGGGGTAGGGTTCTGTAAAATTTATTACAGTTCCTTAGCTGTTGTGCCATCAAGCAGTGAAGAAGTGAAACGGTGGGGAGGGGAGAAGTTACATAAGCAGAATACGACTAGATAAGGACCACAGTTCTACCAAGTACTGTTACTTTGTTCTGGGTATTTGGCTATTATGGTACTAAGACTGAGCAAACAAACCCTTCCATCAACAGATCGGTATGTTTTCACTAACTCTGACATATCACTTCATTAATCCTACTGAAAGTGGTCTCCACTTGTGAATTGCAACTCAGGGACCTCAACTGATCATTAACAGTTTTAAATCCAAGACTGTAGTGATCGAGAATACCATTGCAAGTAAAACGAAAAATGAAGAAATAGTCATAGCCAAGGTAACGAACATGGAGGAAAAAATCTCAACCACATCTGCTTCTACATGGACAGGTATTATTGCCAACAAACACCTCTAGGTTTAGGCCAAGTGTTTACTGGTATCCATCAGGAAAACTTGATTCAGCCTGAATACTTTTTTACAAACATGCAACTCTTTATCATGAAGTGCCTCTTTTTAGGAGGCTTTGGCATTTTCTGATCTTTTTTGGATATTGATTTTACTGCAATAGTTAAATTAGCTTCAAGGAAATATTCCATTAGTAGGGCTATAATAGATCAACTTGTTTCAATTGGACCTAGTTTCAGCCAAATCCTGTTCCAAAAACGTAGGAGGGAAATAAGTCATTGTTTTACAAAAGAAGTTCCATATTCTGAAAACCAATGTTTGTGGACATCAAATGAGAGATTACTCAAAATAACAACGGACAGTAGCCTTCTTTTCAAGAAATAAGTTTCTCATATTGAAATAGAATTTAAGGTATTTGTTGCTCAACAATTATCTGTT
>VJOZ01014460.1:14759-26507 GCA_009801055.1 Stichopus horrens | reverse complement strand
TTGTATATTTTTAATTACTATTTTAAAAAACTACTAGGCCTATTACTATTTACTACTAAAAAAATTAAATTTCTATAAAACATTGAAAACCGTGAAATATTAACAGGAATGATCCATTTCGTATCATAATTGTGTCTGGGAATGNNACCCATGGTCGCGCTCCGGTTAGATAGTCACGTAAAAAAACAATTTTCAAAAGAAAACGGCACTCTTGAATCAAGTCAACTGCACTCACCGTAGTTACTCGAGTCGCAAGTCATGATTCGAGTCACTGTGTTATTTTTTGCAAGATGACTCGAGTCCGGCATGACTTGATTTCGGCGACTCTAGAGCAATCCAATTTTAAACTTAGTTTTGTCCTCCCCAATACTTTCGGCAAAAGAAGCTGCAAACTGGCCTGGCAAGGTTTGGTTTATTTTGGCAGAAAGATATGCTCACGAAATGGCTACTTAATAGAAAATAATTGGCTGACACAGCAAATCACGAACACCCAGTATTTAATTGACAACGCAGCACAGAAACCCGGTGATGTTTGGACCTTTTCCTGAGCCCTGCATTCGCCACGCATGCTTCTTGCAAGTTGTTTTAAGAATAATTACAGTGGACCTTACATGATATATGTCTGCAATGGCCTCTAATTAAGTACGGTTGTTGACTTTGTATTAAATTCCGAGTACAGTACCTTAAAGGCTTAAGTAAATAACCTACTAAGTTAAGTTACAGTAGGCCTAGCCCATAGAAATATATATGGATAAGGCCTCAGTATCACGAAGTGTGTAGGCGTTTATCATGTGTGGTGCTAAAACTGCTACGTACTACTTCGTAAGTACTTGGTAGTGAAAGTGGTACACTGCCACTGTCCGGGCTACGTCGACTAACGAGTGACGATTCTGACAAGAACTCCTCGGCACTCCCTAGGCTTAGGCTAGGGAGTAGCATTACGTTGGTACTAATGCCAGGTGCAAAGTTACTGGCTGATGGGGCCTAGCCAGTGCTGTAGCCTTATGTAGGGGTGATACTTACTCATAAACTATGATGTAGACTTCAAAATAGGACATTCCCATTTTCTCTTACATCCCATATTCTGGTGAAATTTGTCATAAGCTCTAGTTGTGTGCATGCCAACAGATACCTGCAAAAGACCTTAAGGTACTTTCTTGCTATACTTAACACTGCGCGTATCAATAGCAGATGCAGTGCGCAACACATTGCCTGGATGCATAAACAGGAAAAAAGAAAGGACCTACAAAATAAAAAGTTGTTGGAATTACTCTATGGTTTTTGTGTGATATTTAGCATTTGATGTTTCTCGTTTACAGGTTTATTGGTACTTTGTGCTGTTCTAAACTGGCACTGTATGGTGGCGGGTGCTGATGATGACAGTGTAGTTTGACCAATTCATGTGTGAAAGAATAAGACTGACAGCACTAGCGCAATGGCTGCCACTGAGGAAGGTCTTGATGACACTTTTTCTGCAGATAGCATAATTGCTAGAGCTTTGATGAATGACACCCCATCGTCAGCTCTGGAAGAGCCTGATCCTCACTGTATGCTCAGTCCATCAATGGTGGTACCACAGGCTGTGTGGATGGTTGATGATAACACCCATTCAGTGAAAAATCCTGCTGCTCAGGGACCAGAGGGGACAAACCCACCAACCACATCTGAGGTCTCTTATACAGATGACCCCACCCAGTGTGATGATTCAAGCATACTTGACTCTCTAAGCAATTTAGCACATTCTAACTCTAACCTTTTCATCTTGAACATTCCAAATGCTAATCTGACACCAGGTAACAACCAAAATGGCACATCTGGAGTGAACAGTGTCCAGTCATCGAGTTTGATGCCAGTCCTCTTAGTTGGAGGCAGTAGTAATATACCAAAGGGAGGAACAGATGCAAATCTTCCATCCTTTTTAAGATTTAAGGACTTTGCACAGGCAAATCTCATCTATACCACCCAGGAAAATATTGCAAAAACCTACAGTGCTCCACCACAGCCAAAACCAGCAGGTATGGATGCCTTACAGATATTTTCATCTTGCATTGGTTGTTTCTTCTCTTCTTTTTTTTTTTTCATTGAAAGGTAGCATTTAATGTTTTAACCAGTTCCGTGGTAAGAAGTTGGAGTTTTGCATATGCAGGCATCAAAGTGGATTTCCTAGAGTCATTAAAACAATATCACTTTGTCTGCATTTATTTGATTTCCAGCCAACATTCTTTTATCCATCTATGAAATATTCTACTTTTTTTCAATGATTGGGTGGGGGGATGGCCAAGAACCTACAGTCTGGCTATACATGTTTCTGTCAGACATTGATATACAGTACAAGTGACTAAGTATTCTACAGTACAGTACCTATTACGTAGTCTGTCACCTCTTTCTTCATGAAAGATGGTGAACAACCTTTTCTTAGATCTGAAAAAGATGACAGTGTTTGCAACTCAGTTAAGATAATGTAAACAATGTAATTAGTGGTTTTGTAGGTATTTGGAATAATCTTGAGCAGCAGTGTACATGTTCTTTTTGGTCTCATTTCTTGTCTTGGGTACATATATCTACCCACTCTTTCTGCAGCAACTGTGGTGTTTAACAGAGCACTGTGATGAATCTATGTTTTCAGAACTTTAATGTATTAGTTCACTACTACTGGGTACCTTATATCATTTAGTTCACTGGTCTTTGTATGAAAACAGTCAAAGTTGTTAGATAAGAAAGATGCAGGGGCAATTTTGCAGGTTGCAAAAAGAAAGTCATTTTAAGTGTCCTTAAAACAAGTCACCAATGTTGTACTTTCTGTACATTTCATGCATGATGCGATTTAAATACCGAGAGGACTATGCCATGATAGTTTCAATTCGTATAGTGACAAAGTATGAGAAATAATAAAAAGGGGGGGGGGAGGAAAAGCAAAAGTCTTTACAAGGTAAGTAGAATCACCAATATTGCATTCTTTGCAAATCAGAGTACAGAGTGATGACTGGAATTGATGTAAACCTAAGACTTCAAGTAACAAGGAAATCAGCTGTTGGAAATATATCAATTTTATTTCAATGTTCTGACATCCCTCACCCTCTGGTATGATTTGAATGTCATGTTGGCATTCATACTGTAACTTCTTTTCAAAGTCTTCAGTCTTCTCCGTCTTCATTGTGTCCTGTTCAATCCCTCTTCAATGTTTGCAGATAAAATCATTAAATGTGAGGAGTGTGGAAGGAGCTTCAAATCATCTGGTCATTACAGGTATCATTTGGAGACTCACAAGGGTAACAGGGTCCTGAAATGCCCGATCAGTGGCTGTAACAGAAGATTTGCCTGGCCAGGTCATCTCAAATACCACGTGAGAACACACTCGTAAGTAGCTTATTGAGAGATCATTTATTGGTACCCATGCAGTCTTTGTCTTGTAATTTACTGATTCAAACTCACAGATTACTTCTGTAGAAGTGTTGCTGGCTAGTAACCAGAAAGTGTGTCTGTGTGATGTCATGCATGGGAACCCCACATACTGTTTCTGTGGTAACATCACTGACCATGAATGTTTGTGACAATGTTGGTGGTTGTTAAACACTATGTGTTTTGTGTCACTGTTTGGTACCATCCACCATTGTTTTGTGATAATGTTACTACTGATTGATACCCACAAAATGTGTTTCTGTGGTAACATTACTGGTTTACACCCTTCAAGAGTTTCTATGGTAATTTTACTCATGGTTTGACAAGAGAAAGCCAGCTAAGGCACTGTAGTAGCCAAAATCAGCTATGCGTCCCACCGCAGTCCAACTTACTGCAGTTATTCAAACTGTGTCTGACTGGGAATGAAAAGAACTATTGTTAGGCCACTTAATTGCCTCTACCTTTAAAAGAACATGTGAACAAAACGTGTAGCCAGAAAGCCTAACCTAGTCCTTGAACAAGACTGTTAATTATGTTAACACTGACACCTGACTAATTAAATTTCACATACAAGGTCTGTCTTTTGGCATAACTTGAGCTATCCTCTACAGTCACATCATGGTAACATCCGCGCAAGGTCTATGCTGTTGTTAGCAGTAACATTACTCAAAAGTGACTTGTAAAAGTCTGTGTTACACACATGCACTTGAGCAACTAAATAGCAAACACCCTTTAGCCTAAGTAAGAGTAGTTTACTGTAGTTTTCAAGTTTGAAAATCTAGCACACAATTCATTCTCAAATGCAGGTATTAAGTGCCACAGACATGGCTGCCTGCGGGGAGGTCCCAGCTGTAGTGTATTGGTACTTTGGGTTCGCTTGGGAATTGACTCTGAACAATGAATAACACCTCAGAAACAAGTGAATAAGGGAATACACATTTATTCTGATGCTTTTCTCTGCTGAGAATCTTTGATGTTGCAACTAGGTTGCCAACTTATGAATAACTGCTGACAATGACCTTGCTTGGCTGATTATATCTATTTACAAACCCCCCCAACAATGCACATTCCTAGGGGATGAGTCATCATTCAGATGGATGGGAAAGTGCCTGGTCAAAAACTTTCTGACCTAAATACTTGAACTGGGGGGCAATCTATCCCAATACATTACACCAGCCTTCATACTTTTTAAGTAATACTAAATGATAACACACTACATGTGGTTACCAGTCAAAGTTTAGCCTTAGGGGAAAACAAGTACTGCCGTGGGGCAGTACTTGCAGTACTTTCAAGTAGGCAAAACAACAGGTTACCATACGTACATGTGCACAATTATGCCAGCACCAAGTACGTCTGTTCAGACCAGCTAGCTCTTTGTGTGTACATTTTGCCCATAGTGCTCATGGCATATAGCATTTGAGTACTCGATCACCTAACAAACATTTTAATCCTAAAAATATGTAAACATTATAATATATGTAACTTTGCAGAAGTATTCATAAAGTTGCCCTCATTATTCTAATACTTTTTGCTTGTGTTAAAAGTGAGTAATTACTTGGAAATAGGTCTTGAATTTAACATGGCCACACATAACACTAGGCTTATGAGGAAATGTGAGTCAATCACGTCAGAATGAGATCTATTAAATACTTCTTATTATCAAATAAATACCTAATAATGTCAAAATATGATGCAAATATTGTCTCTTCTATCCAAATATTGAACAAGAGTTTTACCTAAGACATCCTGGTCGATATTTTGGTGCGATTTGAAACATGATAGTCAGCAACATTGCTGAAATGTAAAAATTTGACTGTGAGTAAAATTTCCATGGAAATGGAAAATAACAGGGCAAATACTGTTTTTATTGTAGTTTGAAGTAAATAGGATGTAGGCAGTAAATACTATAGAATTCCTTTGTGTCCATACCGCCTCACTGCACAGTTTAAAATGCATTGATTGACTCAAAGTACTGATCCAATCAATGTACACCTACTATATAGATTTAAAGTTAGTAAAAGGAATGTTGAATAAGAAGGACACAAAAATATTACATCAAAATTTGCTTTTGGTCTTTTCCCTTCTGTTGTGTCATTTCAGTCAATTGGGGCTTGTCATCTTAGGTTGACCTAATGACTTTCAACCTTCTTTGATTTTGGCTATGGTGCCTGATAAAAAATTTAATCATACTCTAAAAGGTTACACGTCATTAAGAGAATGAGTTGTTCCATTTGATTTATTAGAATGCCATAGATCTCTTAAACTATGTTCCAATATTTCAACCATCAGATGATGATTGGAATGTTTGATAGGACAGTCATTTACTTGGTATATTCCATTGTGCAAGACACAATTGTAAACCTGCTTTGCTGCTCATCTTTTATATCACATGATAGTTATGAATTGTGAGTGCCAATAAGAGCTCAAAATGCACTGCTGCTCTCAGAGGTAATGCTATCCTATGAAAGACTTACGATAGTCAGGTTTGGTATTTTCCTGCAAGATGTGCTCTAAAAGGTACAATCATCTTTTAGATAATGTATTTAGTAACCAAAACACATCCACAAAATTGGACTGTCTTGCGACAAAATGCAGAAATGAAACTTTGTCTTGCACCAGTTTATAGGCTTAGTTGGTGGGACGTGAGTGCTTTAAACAGAAGGCTGTCCACAGAGCCATTTCCTTAGACAAACTTACAGTACAACACCAATCCTCACAGTGCATGTTACCACAGTTTTAAGCATGCAGGACCAATTTAGCCTAACCACTGCAGCAGCGAAGGCATTGACAAATTTGACATTCGCCTACCTAACACAGTATTCTCTCCTATCAGCCAAGCTAGCTCCTCCCAACATTTAAAGCCAAAAATGCCAGTTGGTTGATTTCTCTGGGATTCACTTACGTAGTTACAGTAAGATTAAAATTCTACACTCAGCATGCCGTGAACATGGGAGATGGTACACAACAGAAAAAAAAAAAAAAATAGCCATCTCCAAATAACATTGTATATAAAATTGTGGCATAGTTGTTTTGTTCACAAGTGAGTGCAATACCTTTTTGGCAAAGAATTTCCTTTGCACTGCCACTGACTTGAATATCTGCTGATAATTACTTGTCTTCACTCTCAGTTTTCTCAGAGTTTTTTTCCATATATGTTCACAAATAATGAAAGCTTTTCCATTGTCCATTGCACTAACACTCAAGTGTCACATCCCAAACTGCTCAAACAGGTATTGAAATAATGTGATTTTTCTTGTGTGCAGGAATGATAGACCATATCCTTGCAAAGTCAAGGGCTGTTGCAAGACATTCTACACTGTGCAAAGCTTAGATGTCCACATGAGGAGCCACACCGGAGTGAAACCATTTGAATGCCCTGAGGAGGGCTGTGGCAAGAGTTTTACAACCTCAGGGAATTTAACCAACCACATCAGGACACATACAGGTATTGTCACTCAAAATCGTCATTCTTTGAGTTTGCATTTGAAAGTTAGACTCTCTCAGAGAAAGAATAAACTTGTGCAGAAGTTGCAATCTATGATCACAATTATGAAAGCAGGAAACTGAATTGACCTGAAGTAGCAAGACAACGTAAGTATGCGAATGAGAAGCAGAAATTACTCCATTTTCTAACAGAGAGAGTGATTGACTCTTGAAGTGTCTGCTAGTGTCATTGCAATATGAAATTTTCGGAAGCAATGCCAGCAGCACTTTCCCCTCAACTGCCAAACAAAATCATGATACCATAGGGGTAAGTTTGGAACCAAAGCACACCTGAATATATATAGTTTTCCTTCAAGCATTAGACAATATCATTTGAGTCATTTTACAAACGATATCAGGACCAAAATCTCATAACGATATCGTTTACCAGTATCCCAGTATCGCCACAACACAATCATTTTGAATGTTGTATTGTCCCGCAGAATAAAAGGGTCATACTGAAATGTCACATTCAATTACACCATTTTATGGAAGAACTCTAAAATGTTCAGTGACTTTATGCCACTGTGCACTTTTTGTAGTTGGCAGTGGCTGCTGTGACTGTTAAATGAAAACTTTTCATAGAACTTTGTTTTGCTTTTGTTTTGTCAGGAGAAAAACCATATTTGTGTACCTATGAAGATTGCAATGTTAGCTTTGCAGAAAACTCAAGTCTGAAGAAACATAGGCTTACACACACAGGTAAAGTATTCTGCAATTTTTAATTGTTAAGAAATATGTGATAAATATATATGGTAGATATGTATTTTTGACACAGCCAAAGACTTGCAATGCCCAAATTACTGTATAGATTATATTTGAGGAATTATGTATTTCAAGAATGTATTTTGTCCTTATTGAGCTTAGCTCTGCAAAACACTCATTTCTGAAAGAGAATTGGGTAGTATTTGCATTGTCTGTTGACAGACACAATAAGCTGGATTGTGCATGTGTGTACATTTTTAGTGTGAACCAGTTTAGTGTTCTCCCTTTGAGAAAAAGCCCTGCATGTTTTACTTGTGAGTATTGCCCTTTATTTTGGTCACAAAGGGGAGACAGTGATATGATGATAAAGAGAAGGTGATGCGTCAGTGATTATTATTATTATTTCTTCAGGCGAAAAACCTTACGAGTGTGAGATCTGCGGTAAGCTATTTTCGCAGTGCAGCAGTCGTAATGCTCACAGGAAGAGACACAAGCTGGAACTGTTGTACAGCAATGTCGAGGATGGAGATACTACAAATCAAAACAGCTTGAAGGAATCTACAGTTTTGGATCTGACCTTGAGCAGTAAGACATTTTGATTTTTGTTTTGGTTTCCTAATCAAAATGGCTATTTATTTTAATATAAGTGGCAGAAATGTGTAATCTGTGATAGTTTAGATTGTGCTGATACTCTTAACAGGATCAAATAAAGTGTTTCATATTTCCCTGTTTTCAATTGACACATCATCACAGAAGAGTTTGCATTACTCTCAGAGTGTCATATCAGTTATAATGCTGTGACTTCAATCTAAACACTCAGTTATGTGTACAAGGTTTCACCTCACGTTGTACTTCAAATCATGCTTTCTGAAATTGGAAATGATCTTTATTCTTTATGGGGACTAGTATTGTAATAATTTGAAATTCATAGTATCCATTCTCCTTCCAAACCTCACCCTTTTTCTTCTCTGTAATACTGTAAATACAGTCCAAGAGGTGTTATTTTGTTTCTTGGGTTAAATCTTGCAGTTTTCCTTTTCATTGGTAGTTTTACTTTGGCCATAATTGATGATGTAAATGAATATTTGGGGATTTGTTTTGTTACACTCAATCATGCATGGGAAAGTTTGATGATTGCATACTTAACCTACAAGAACCTTTGGTGCTACACATTGTGGGAGTCTCTTTGTGTGAACACTTTGTATTAAGGTGTCCTCATATTATTCCAGTTTCTGGGGTGTGTGCCAAGTCAGAGAAACAATAAGCCTAGGTTCAATGGTTGATAGGGGGCATCTCAGGTCATTGTGTCACTGATCACAACATTTCTTGTATCAGGTAACCTGAGTTAGGGGCAGGGCAGATGTTTAAAGAGTATCTTTTGATATACTGTTTCTTCTTTTTTTTCTGATCAGAGGGAGGCATTATTTTGTAGGTCATTAACTTACAGCTTCATGCCACAGTAGAAATATAATTAAAGTAACATTTCGTCTTATATTTTGATTTCAGGTGCAGATACAAGTCTTGCCACCACTTCAGAAGCCAGTACATTGTCAGTGCAAAATGCCATTAAGGATCAAGAAAACTCAAGGCTAACCCTAAACCAGTCTGTTTTGGAAGGTAGTGTATTGTATAATCATGCCTGAAATGTGCTGATTGCCGAAATTTAGAAAACTCTGTAGTAGCATCTTTATCCAATAGTCAGAATTTTGAAGGACTTTATTCATACCTCCTGCCTCCTTCATAAACATTATCAAACTCTTGATATGTCGTTCACACAATTACTCGCACTTATCCTTCAATTCCATGTTCTTGTTTGCCACTCCCACTTGTTTCCTCTCCCACTTGTTTCCTCTCATCCTCCTTTTCTGTTTTCTTAAAGGTCGGAGGTCATCAGTGACATGGTTTTACATAGGTGTGGTAATGTGAGAAAATCATCAGCCCCTTAGTTGGTTTTGCATAAGGGGAAATATAAACAAATCATGACTGATGCATGTAACCACCTTAAGTTTTAAATTTGTTACTTGCATCTGGCCAATCCCCTATGCTGTTCTGACAGTTCTAACTTATCATAATATCTCATTCGATATTATGTTGAATGCTTACCGCCATATACACCAGTAACAAAGTACAAAATATGTGACATGATTATTCTCACATTTCAGGACTCGGCAGTGACCGATCCGTGGAAGAGAAGTCTAGCTTAGATGATTCTGGCAGTTCTACAAACTCGGTGCTGGTATTGTCTCAACCTCATACGACACTCACTATGGCTACGAACCCTCCTCTGAATCACAACCCTGCCAATCCTGGAGACAGCCTTCTCTGCAATGCATTCTTGCAATCAGAACTTGAACACGCAACCTCAGAAGAAGGGGTGGTGACAGATGATATAGCTGTTAACCAGAGCCTAGAGATGGGTGAGAGTCTATGGCATACCCAAGACGAATGACTGAAACAACTTCATTGGTCTAGATTCCATCCGTCAATCACCGGCTCTAATTTAGATTCAAAGCTGACCTTGCTGAAAGAAGGCATTGCAGAGAAATTATTGCATTATACGACGTTTATAGAGAGTTTGTTGCCAGATTAAAGTGAAGAAGTAGATACATCTTCAGCCCAAACTGCCATTAGTTTCTGAAAAAAACTTTTGTCCTCAAGAACTTATCTTGTCAGCTCAATGGTTACATTTGTAAGGATATGTGAAAAATTTAACACAAGTAACGAAAGGTTTGTGCCGCTCTGAAATACCTGCCAGTGTGCAAGGTGTATCTTGTCTCATCTAGTTTCTCTTATTTTTTTTTCATGCTGTTCAGCAGTACATGGATTTTGTATTGTAATGGAGATTCCTTGGAGGATTATGGGGGTGGGGAGGAGAGGAGGATGGAGGTGGAATGGCACAGTGCTTATCTAAATTGATGTAGCACTGTTACTTGCATATTAATTGTTATACAGCAATGGCCGAACAGTTTACAATCTTACTGTATGGTGCTTGAAACTTGTGGGACTTAATTTAAGAATTTTTTTTTTTTTACATTTAGACAGTCTGTAGGCTGTCAGTAAAAAAATAATTGATTTAGGGTTTATGTCTACACTATGTCAGTTAAGTCAGTTTTTCATTAGTCTTTTGCAAAAATCATGGTACTGTCTTGTGATGCAGCGATGCTACACTCAGTTGTGATCAGTGCTTCCTAATGAGCTGAGAATGTGACCAGTTCGGCCAATGTTAGTTGTATTCTGGCCTTTTTTTCAGTTTGATTCCTTGGATCTCTCTTGAATGACTTTGCCGCCTTCGCCAGAGGCATATAACTAGTATGTATGATGGTGGTGGTATGTGTGTCCATGTGACACTTAAGAATCATAAACATGGTACCTCAAGATGAGGTGGTTGCCTGAACTTCAGATTATTGTTTTAGTTTCTCATGGGTGACCCTGGTCATGTTTGTTTCAAAAGAGGTCAAATTGAGAACCTTTGGACAACATATCCCAAGAAGTGGCTGATGTTTAAAACGGGTATCAGTAGCCCACTGTTTGTTTTTCAAACCTCATTTTGCCGACTGCCTTCAGTAAGTAGATTGTTTCTTGTACATTTCATGTTGGTCCATCATCATTTCCCAATATCAAATTGAATGGAGATCTTCAAGGCTGTGCTTACATTGTTTCTCAGTAACTGAAAGTCGTCCTGGGAATAACTCAGGGTAAATAGATACTGTTTGGGTGTTTTTTGTTTCATAGTTTTGAGGTCATTTTGGATCATCACAAGGACAAAGTCAGGAAAAATTGTTTCTGCCATATCACAATAAGTGAAAGTTTTTAAGTTCAGAATTAGTACCAATGTTGTTACACTATATTGCAGGCTTCCTCAATTAAATTTTCTGAAGCACCACATTACAAAATGTTACTGATATAATGTGCCACTGATTGCTCTCCTGGGGAAGGGGGGGTGTCCCCTCCCCTTTTTAAAATTTTTACATTTCAGAAGGGGCATAGATGCAAACTGGTGCAAAGTTTGTTCAATTTTCCAGCCAAAATTTTTCCCAAACTTAACAATCTTCTTGATAATTCATTTTACTGAATGTGGGAACTTTGCATCAGATCAAGAAACCAACAAGGAAACATTCTCCATCCACCTTGTGACTGAAATGACATTTAGATGATCTGGCA
>VJOZ01014460.1:0-12211 GCA_009801055.1 Stichopus horrens | reverse complement strand
GGGGGGGGGGGCATTTTGACAAAATGACAATAGTCATGCAACAGACATTTTGTCCACTGAAATGAACTCGTCAAAGTGACAAAACTATTAAATTGGACGATGTAGTCAACATGTCAAAACTTTACCAAAAAAATTGTAAAAATAACAAAATTCAGAAAATTGTCATTATACCGAGTTATATGTCTCATCAATATGGCAAAGATCAGGAAAAGTCATTTGCAGAGATAAAACAACTTGTTACTGGTACCCTAAAGCGATTGAGGGTTCGCGAAACGATTTATCGTTAAATTATATCCGTAGCCAATCTGAGTATGTTGGCAAATTGAACGTATATATTCGTACTCCAAATTTGCCATACCGCGAGGCTTAGAAAGCTGATTTTGAAACCGGCACTCAACAGTTAGCTGTAACTAGACGATTTACGAAGATGACGAAGTCAGTATTATGGTTACGCCGTGTTTCTTGGAATTACATCGCAGTGAACATATTACCCATCGGACATTTTATGGTCTGGTGCGGTTTTTGAGACATTTTTATTTTGGGGGAGATTTTTTTAGGGGGGTGGGGTAAATTCATGTCTTACCATATAAGCAAAGCGCTACCATCGAGTTGGCGCGTATCATACCAAGAATTTTTTGTCATAAAAACCTCATCACCGATTGCAGGAAATGGCACTTCTCCTCCCTGAATGTATGTGTTTCAATGGCGTACTCTTCCAAATAGTAAAGGTGAATGACAGTTCACTTGAATCATTTGCCAAATCTGGTGGGCTAACAAAATTTTGTGGATCCACCCCCTCGATCCACCCCAACCGACCCTGCATAGGCCTATGATGTCGGGTACACAGAACACTTTTAGTTTGCTAGTTGACTGGTTGCTACAACTCCTTTACTATAAAGACGACAAGTATCGACCTGGAACAGCCGAGGTTTGAAGGTTTTAATTTTGTATTGCCTTGATAATTCCAAACACTTTATGATTCAGTCTTAAGTGTGTTTCGCATACATATGCAGGTACATCATATAATGACTCTTCCTCAAGTCGTCTGCTGTAGGATCCTCCACGAAAGAGTCTGTAAGAGATAATGGCAAAAAACAGTATAAGCATAGTGATGCATTGATTACGTCATAATTGTAATAAGGCTCATCTTATACTGAACCTTGTGGGGTAGGAAACCAAAAGGGTTTAAAATACACCCATTCTGCATCAGGTAGTCTAGATCCCAATGTAGGACTTAAAAGAATTAATGGATGGAGCAGCAACGCTGTTAGGAGAACAACCCTCTGACTTAAAGAGAAGATATCAAGTGTGAACCCAGGAATTAAAATTTGAACCCGTGGCTGCGTCTAGCTGGAACCTCCAGAAGGGAAAAGAGAATTTAGATCAACCCGTTCATATTATTGAAACATTTTGGAAATCTCAAGAAGATTAGCCAGTATCCTGCCTGTCTTAAGCTTATAAATAGTGAGCGACTACAATAACATAGGCCGAAAAGACTGACGTAATTATTCGGCAATGTTTTAAATCCTAACAGCACCAATTAATGTAAAGCCCGACTTGAATGGGTTAAAGCGCAGGGCCGGACCCAGGATTTTTGCTTGGGGATACATCCATCGTGAAAGTGTCTGCCATTTACAGATCCACGCGCCCTCAATTTACGAGCTTGTGGCTCTATGAAAAAGATACGAAAGATCCATCTGGTGCATTTTGCACACAAATCCTTTACTTATGTTATGATATTTATATCCTGAGCCTGTTTCTATTTCGTTTCTACTAATTTGCTTATCACCCATAAAAAAATTACCGAACGTTACCTGAGGGACCATAACAGTCACCTTAGCTGGTATTCACACACGTCAGAACGCCACCCGTGTTACTACAAGTACAGGACTGTTTAAGAGAAGGTATCCTAAACGTCATTCCGGGGTTGACAGGAATTAAACCCTTGTACAAGCACCGGTCAGCTGGAATATAGAAAGCATTGGACGTATATTAGTTACCGTGAACGGGGTCAGTTTGTTTTCTTACAAATGGCATGGATGAAATACGTTATCCTACACACGATAAAAAAAAAAAAATGAGCAGCGAGGTGAAGTATGAATTCATGTTAAGATATATGTTGTAAGGAAAGCATGAAATGACTGACTATATGCAGTCTCACAGGCTTAGGTCTACCTGGTGCAAAAGAAAGTTTTTGCCAAAAATTGTTTGCAGGAAATTGTACTCTGAAGGCCATTTTCAATGATAGCAAACTTTTTTACGAGAACATTTTGTGGGGACCAAAATATACATGGTTAAAGATATCCCCTTTTACACATGTAAGCGGTGCGCCACAATCAGTGGCTCGGGGGTTACATAGTTATTTAACCTCCGGGTGTGGGATTTTGCCAAGGCTGCCCAACTTGGAAGTATAAGGATTAGGGCGGTGGGAGGGGTTAAGTGAAGGCATCACTAAGCGGAGCGCCACAATCAGCTGACGTGTAACATAAAAGAAAATTTTGGCATTACAAACCTCCCAGATGAAAGGGACACCCAGCCTTTAAATAGGGATATCATGGTTAAAATTTGTTACTTAATGAGAAA
This sequence comes from Stichopus horrens, assembly GCA_009801055.1. Classification (NCBI taxonomy): domain Eukaryota; kingdom Metazoa; phylum Echinodermata; class Holothuroidea; order Aspidochirotida; family Stichopodidae; genus Stichopus; species Stichopus horrens. The sequence goes on along the minus strand of VJOZ01014460.1, from coordinate 9,628 downwards.
AAATCCGTCTAAGAAAAGGGTAACACATATAAGATGAGTTGTCAGGCACGGACCCAGACATTAAAAAAAGGAGCGTAGAGTCGAAACAGGGTAGGAATGCTGGGCGGAGTGTGGCAAGCCTTCCTAAGAGAAGCGCCATCTCTGCGCACAAAAAAGAAAATAAAATACTCCCTATAGTAGGAGATCGGTCTTCACATTCTCCTCAAGTAAGTAGATGAAAATAGTGCGGTCGATGTTTGCCAGCAATGAAAATTGTTTATTATATACTATTGCATATTATTGAGATTTCTCGGCTGTTTGCTTTCAAAGTTTCAGAAGTCGTGCAACCGCGAGGGTTGCTTCTTAGGGGTCAAGAGACTGGACGTGCTCCCAAGGGGGTAGCATGAATTCCTCAAAAAGGACTCCGTAACACCTAAAAATCGCCCACTGACCCCACATCAAAGTGTTAGCAATGGACCCACGCTCGACATTGCATGTGTGTTTTTTTTTTTGTAAACTAGCCTTACATATCCTTGTGGACCGACTTCAATTTATCAGATACTGACCGCCAAAATTTGTAAATTACTCGTCCGAGAAATTCAGACTAAGAAAGGTGAAAAAGTATTTCATGACTTGAGTTTACATATATGCGTTCCATGTAAAAGCCTTTATGCTAAGAATAAACAGTATAAATAACTTTTTATTTTTCAGCAGAGGAAAAAACATTGCAGTACCTGCCATATGCCCTAACGACTGATGCAGTAAGCAATTCATAGTAAGACACATTATAAGAGACAGGAAAACAGAAAAGTAAAATTCATACTGCTAGTGTCCACATGTGACCGGCTAATATATATATAGCCTAACTCATGACATCAAATAGGAAAACTGACTGTGGGACATCTTTTGTCTTTACAATTTAATTTAAGTTTATTATTCAACTGAGTTGTACAATGTTTGGCAGTCAATGTTGAGAGACAAATGAAGAACAAAGTGAGATTAGGGCTTGCCATTAGTTTGAAGACGTAATTACTCTGGACAGGCACAGTATTTTCAGTTTACTTTCCTTCTGTCTTAGCCAAATAAAGTATAAATTGATGAAACTCTAGTGATCTAACTTATGATTGCTTTATTTTATAGTTGAAAATACCATGGCAACAGGAATTGTGCAGCGTGGCATGGGGGGGGGGTTCACAAGTAATCTTTCGCCAATGTTTTTTAAGCAAAAGAAAATATAAGTATTGTGCCATGCCAACCAATTGACACATACAAATAAGGTTGACAGTCTTGACATTGTTCCAGTTAGTTGAGTATAAACGGGTGTATCCATGTACAAGGCATATCATTAATTTTGTGCCTGGAAATTATCAAAATTATTTCTGTATATCTAAAACAAAAACTATAATACCAAGCGGAGTAGAAATCCTTAGACAAAATCGTGTGAAAAAAAACAGCTCTGCATATCATATTCTGATGTTATTTGAGGTTAATATTCCAGTACGCTGTAAGCATTTGAGACAGTTGAAATGTATAAGTGGTTTGTAATTGCTCTATAGATTATATGCAACCATACATAATTTGTCTACATTTAACTATTACTTTTATAGCATAAGATTGTCACTCATATCATACAAGCGGGAAATGTTTAATAATTCTTGACTTATCTTTCCTCCTTTAATTTAGTTACAGTTGTCACCGGAACATGTAAATATTGTACATACATGTGCAATAAATAAACGGTACAACAAAGCAACAACCCCGGCCCCCTCTCCGTATACCTGCGTGTGTCGTGCTCCATGACCTAATTTTGCTGGCTATAAATTGCGCGGGGGCTGGGACATTTGTACCAGTGTCTCGCCCCCTCCCTAGGCAGCCCAACTTCACCATGAAATGATACAAAGTCAAAACGTATACCCTTTGCCATTGGAAGCGCCAATTGGAATATTTCGATAACATATATCTAAATAGGCCTATTTAGGTTTTGCGTTGAAATAGTATGGAAAAGTAAGTAAACAAACCTGCCAGACACATCGCTGTTAATGCCAGGATCAAAACGATACTGAAGATTAAGCGAGCTGATCCCATTGTGGCGTCTTAAATGAAATCGGGTTTACAGGTGCGTTTAAGAGCTATAAAGAAAAACGTTGTGCAGACTAAAGAAAGTGTAGGAAAGCGTGGGTGCAACTACAATATATACTCCTAATAAGCGTAACGTACAATGAAAAATTTTAATAGCAATTGCATGTAGCCCGTTATTTCTGTAAAAAGCATTTTCGTTAAACAAAAAATTATTTTCCAATCTACAACCTAGGGGGGGGGNNGGGGTGACTGCTGAAAAGATTTTGACTGGGGGGAACGCCAAGATTCTCCCCACTGGCTAGATGTACGTTTCATTGACTTTTGTCAAACCTTGGCAAGTTTCAGTTATTTTTTCTTGCTATTTACAGAATTTCAGAGCTACGGTACTAGATTGTAATAGAGGATAACACGATAAGCCTGCTTTAGACTGTAAAAATAAACTTGTCATTGTATTACTTACTAACGTCTATTAACATAACAGATCAAGAAAATTCAAATTTTAAATTAAATTTTGACAATGCAAACCAGTCAAAGATTTGTCAAAGTGCAGAATTTTTCAACGAAAAATATAACGGTACCTTGCAGGATACACTAACAAAAACATAGGCAACAAGCCTGCAAACGCATATCGTTGCCCTTTCAGGCAGGCAAAACATGCCTCTCACTAAATGGATTGAAAATAAACGAGAACATAAAAGCAAACCTTTAAACACCTCCTACAAGCTGAAAAGCGAATTGCACGTTTTACCTGCAGTGAGTCGTTGCCCTATATGGAGATACTGTTTGTTTTACCAAGGCGGTGTTTTATTTTTCTATTTGACAATTCCCTGGCTGTAACGTCCACTGTTAATTTGCATAACAATCATACTTACCAGTTACTTTTGCAGGCATGTCTCTCTAAATTTTTGTCATGCCAACCATATTCTGCTGGTCCAAGGACATTATTATCAGCCTCCCATACTGAGGTTGAGGATGTCACATGGTCTCAATATAAGTGGTATGTTGGCATTTGTTTCAACTGGAATGGCAAAATTTAACTTACTATACAGTATAGGAACGAGGAACAGCGTCACACGTGAAGGCGCCACATATATCTACTTTTTGGGGGGCTAGATTCGATAAATATTATTGTCCAAGGGCAATGGACGGAGTCACGAGTGAAGGAGGGTCAGTGACACCTAAATGCATGGCCGCAGGCTACAGCAGTCCCATAACTCGTCAGATTCTAACTGCGAGCGGGAGGGGGGATAGAAATATTCAAACTGGCCCACCTGAACATGTGGCAAAGAGTTGGTAATTTTTTTTTTTTCAAACCCAAGATTTGAAAAGATTGCTTATGTTTTAGAGAGATTCCCTCGTATCTCCCCCCCCCCCTTACCTTCAAGTCTGTCTGTCCGTTCCCTTAAATTTGAGAACTCCTTAGTGCAGGTAAGGGGGAATTTTCATAACGCGATTTTTTTTTCTGGTATAGGCGGTTAGTCTTCATATCGAACTTTAGGACAGTAGTTTGTGTACCAGATCCGGTGTTTGCTTTAAGCTTACTCGGTTGTAATTCACCACTAGTACATAATTACGCAATGTTACAGTATAATTTCAAAGCAATTCAAGAGAAGTAGGCCTACCTGCTAATCTGTGTGAGCTATCTCATTTTCAGGATGGTGTTTATTGAACACGCCTTTGAAACCGGTGAGTCACTATTAGTCAAATTCGTATTCAGTAATTTGTGAAACACTAATTTGAGTATACCAGGGACGTAGTTATTACAGCTCAATGTCAGTACCGTGCTACGACAATAAATAAATAAAAAACAATAAATACGACGATAAATATAAATCATAGGACCGACTTCGTCTCGAACATATTGAATTACCTTAACGGTTTCTAATCCCTTTACATTTACGTTCGCAACTTGCTTAACGGTGGGTGACGGACATTACGCAATAGGTCCACGCATCAACAGGGGAAGTGAAGACTTCTTGGTTTAACAACCAGCTTACATATAGATGTAAGTCACTGAGACAAAAGGAAGGTACCTGTGATTCTTGTGTTTGATAAGAAGGCTTCCGGAGTTAAGGGTTTCATCCCCTCCCCCTCCCTCTCCCTCATAACGGCCCAGCAGGTATTAAAAATTTGTATCTTTTATACCAGCAGGTGTAAAGGAAATATCAGGTTTTCTCTTGTTCTCCTAAAACTGTGCATGAAAGGTTTCGTGAGTAAAAACTAGTCGGTGTGTGAAACATTTTCTAGCAGCTAGAGGACCGAGAAAATTAAAAGCAAACACACAATGCTCTGAACCGATAGTCAAACATGTCGGATCATGGCAGTTAGTGTGGGACTGTTAAGCGACGCTGTTACTAACACAGGCCTATAGTCATTGAAGTAGTAACCACAATTAACTCATTGAGGCATGTAAAACAAATCAAAACTAATGTCCTTTCTAGTAGGATTTTGTTCTTCCTTTAATTGATAGTCTAGTAGGAAGAGCAGAGGTTATAGTGAATATCCGGCATGTTGTCAATGCCATTCCATGGATGTGGATCAGGAAAAAGTTCCTACTACTAGGCCTGCTTACACTACAAATGGTAACAATATCCTAGATGCCATTGCAAATACAATTTACAACGCAAACATACAAACTGAAGCATGTTTTAAAGCTTATGACGCTAAACTCTACTTCATAAAGTATTCACCATACAGTCTTAAATAATCCTTATTAGATATTTTCACATATCATTTTAGACATCACATACATTTTGCACAGTAACATTCACTGGACGTTTTTGCAATTGTTGCTTTTTTTTATAAGGGATAAGAAGAAAAGATAAAAACGAATGAAGAAAGCCATTTGAAATAACCAGAATTCAAGAATACTGTGTGCTTGCGATGATATGGTCCAGTCTTGTTGCTCACAAAAGGAACTAAGCTGTGATAAGTAGTACATGATACATAACAAACATTCTTCTTGTTAGTGGTGTAACAAAAGAGCCTACAATAAGTCATTCTTGAGATATTATTTTTACGAGATTTTCACAAATTGACCTCTGTTAATGTCACTGCTAGTGGTCCTTTGACGTCCACCAACTCTATATGGTTTCCTCCTTTTTTGTGGTTGATTCGCATACCTTATGTGATATCAGTACAGGCTTATATTGCTGAGAAAATGAGCACAGTTCGATCTACCTCACTTTACCTCTACCAAAACTGTACTTGTCCTTATTGTGTTTGATTAGCACGCCCTATATGACTTGAAATGGTTTGAAATGGCTTAAATAAGTCAGAAGACATGTTCCGTGAGTGGAGTTCCCCTTTAACCATACCTTGTTGAGATATTGTGTTTCTGACATTTTCACACTTTGACCTTTGCTGACCCAACAGACATTTGACTAGTATCACAATACAAAACGTGCAAGGGTCTTTTTAATCCATTATTGCTACTACTAAATAAGATAAGTTCATGCTTACACTCTTGAGTTATTGTTGTTACTGCAGTGTTTTCAGTCAATATTGAATAAAAGAATGTGAAAGGCACTGAAATTAAAACACCCTTAAAAATGAGACAGTGACATAATGTATAGAAAAACATGCAAATGAAAAAAAAAGGAATAATAATTGCTAAAATCATCAAAACGAAGTAATGATTGCTTCCCTAAAAGATTTTCTATTTATTTGTAATTAACTTTATTCGATGAATTTTTGAAATGTAAAAATAGATAGGAGTTGAGATTTTGATGCTCACTTGTGGTTTTGAACTGTTTTGCTTTGTAATATTATCGTAAAATTAAATGAACTTACAGCAAAGTTTAATTGGGGTTCTATCATATCATATGCATTCATGAAAAAAGGGCAGCAATATAAACTTTACATTTCAGTGGCAAGAAAGTCCAGTAACTAAGATTTCCGATGCAAGAAAAATTCGGTGAGAGCAGACATGGGCAGTCTATAAGAGGAAAGACGCTATTCACAATTGACATAAAAGACGGTACAGGTTTTACAAGGTAGACTCAGACGAACAGCGCAATAAGGATAACTCACCCTCTTGATCTCATGTTATCCCACTGCACTGACTGCGTACGTAAAAGTCACTTTTTGACAGAACTAACTACAAGAAGATGCATCAGCTACTGTGACATCATCACCCCAGTGAGGAATAGGAAATGCATCTCTGTCAGCTTAGTAGCTTTAGACCTTTATTACCTCAAGTTATATAGGGATCGAGGTGCAATTTATGAGAAGATATACGGTATGTAACTCCTCCCTTTGAACCTATCTAGTTGCCACCATTGACAGCTGCTTCGCTCATCACTTACACACTCAATGGGTCTAAAAGGTATTAAGGGCGTAACATAAAAAATGTTCATGTTGTTAGCTTCATCGTAAATTAGATCTGGAAATTTTGTACATTCCCAGTCGCTATTCCTGAAAGTGAGTTTCATCTTTTTGGGGTGTTCCAGTGCTTATCACAGACGACCAGTGTTTGGGTTTGTCACTTGTTGAATGTGGTGAGTACACCTTATAAAACTTGCGAAAATTTGCAGAAATGTGACGTACATTCGTTGACACTTTCGTTGGCCAGAAAATAAAACAGTTTCTAAACACTGACATTTGAAAAGTATGTTTAGTGATGCTTTGTAGAGTTAGTTACAATCATTGCAACATATTTGGTGACAGAATTTTAAGCAGAACACGCATAAAATGTAACTATCTTCAGCATATTCCATTTAAATGCAATAAAGTTTCCATTAAATAAAACAGTGCCGATAATTTCTGTCAATCATGGCATCACTGAAACTTGAGTAAAATGGTACAGTCATCACGTATACTACAGATTACAAAACTGTTCATTGGAAACGAATGAGAGCATATTTTTTGAGAAATGAAAAGATCGTCTAGGTTATAAAATAGTAAATGGGCATAATTCATTTAATAGACTGAAACTGGAAAGCTACTTTTTAAGACAAAAGAAAAGAGAGTATTAACTGTTACAATATGAGTCACAAAACTGTAAAAAAGTGAAATTCGTTTCCTGGTCTAGGGACGGATGAAAGATGACCGATCAATTCGACCCTCTGGATCAGGAATCTGTAACACGATAAAAAAAAAATGCAGACTCAATTATTGGGTGGAGTTCTCAGATTCTCTGTAAATGAATCTATTTTAGTATTGCTCATAGAATAAACATCCCATCAATGATTGGATGAATGAATTTGAAAGGGGGTGTGTATGATTAGTGTTTAAAAAGAGGAAATTGGAGAGGGGAAAAAGTTCTTGAGAATCAAGATGTACCTTAAGAACATAAGATTGTTTGTCGAAAGATAGGATACATCGGAAATAAGGAACTCCATCTACATTGAACAGCAAATATGTGCAAGTATAAGCAAAAAGGCAGCTAGGAATAAATCCACTCCATCCATCTCCAGAAAGAATGACAAGGTGAAATTTCTAGACTACTATTATGAGCTAAATACATACCCAGTTTTGCAATGTCAACAACTACGTTAAAGGCAGTCACTTATCACCCAAGCTACAAGTTTGGCTGGGGGAAGCAAAAATCTCATTTGGTTCATCTCTTTGATTCACAGCAACTTCGAAAGATGCAGAGTAACTCATGGTACACAGCATAAACCTGAGCCCATGCCGGTTTTGATTGCGCATATGGAGGAATTTAAACTGGGAGGGACGAGAAGTAAGTGATTGGGGGAACTGAAACTGTCTGAGACGATGAGTCTCACTCTTTTAGGTTGAAACTACGAGCTATAAAGAAAAAAAATACCAAATTTAACCATCTCCAACAGTGTGATAAAGGCTAACTGAGCCAGCTAAAACACAGAATCTTCTGCACATAAGTACAGTGAGGTGCATTGGAAAATGTTTTTTAAAATGACTCACTCAGAAGGATTATTAAAATTCCGGATTTTTTTTTTTCAGGTAGAGGATGTACATGTGATCAAATTAATTCAATACAATGCATACTGGTTTCTCCGTAATCACATGTATAATTTAATTGACGTTTTAAGTTAGGTTATTTTACATTTATACATATAGATCATATCATATGAGAAATATTACATCGACGGACATGAAGACAGGTTAAGAGGTTTCATTAAGTACCTTTCTTGTAAATTTGTCTTGACAAGCCATTCTTATTCTCTCAGGGACAGCTGGAGTGAACAATGGAAAGTATCCAAAGAGGCCTTCATCAGCCCTGGCTGAGGAGATGGCATTTTTGATTGCCATCAAGATGGAAGTGGCAAGTAAAAATGGTGGATTCCCAACTGCCTGATGAGATAAAATCTAATGAATAAATATTGATGACCAAGAACATAATGTAATAATTCAAATGCAGTATTTTATTTTCATGTTTTAACACATTTCATCTTTATTCACTCTCACAACATAATCAACAAAATGTTATGCATCTTAGACAGAAATGGTTTTGCCCTGAAATTAGTCTATTGTACTGTATCAACTATAACACAAAAAAATAAAACATTCGATCTTGTTCAAGGAAACATGTAGTGAGTTACGTTGAGTCATAGTAATAAGAGAGAGCATAATTACATTCTTGCCAAAAATAAAAAAAAATCACATACGCTGATGATGTGTTAATCATTCATGAGAGGTTAAAAAGATGAAAGGAAAAATTATCACCGAAAGCATCAACCAAACAAGTTTGTTAATATCAGATCAATGCTCCTAATGATGTCATATTAGTTTATTTAGCGGGAAGAGAAAAATGCAGTGCGAGAACTGTTACGGTAAATAAATCCTGCAAAATTAACCACACAACATACTAACAGGATTCTTACCTTAGCTGAGCATATCGCTCTTGGATTAGCAGCGCTGTGCAGAAGACTGACATTAAAAACTGACGGTACACTAGTACATAATGGTACTTTATAACCTCCCGGTCCTATAGTCAACAGCTCACCAGAGGGAGAGTAGCGATAATCCTCCAGAACGTACAAGCCATAGCCCTGAATAAAAGCACCTTCTACCTGCCATACAAGCAATAATAGAGTTAAGGGGGAATTCCAGTCAAGNNACATTTCAAACCATTTCATTCATAGTCTTGACCTTCTTTCGTCTAAACCTGAGTTGTCAATGTAAGTATATGCAAAAATGTTTCATTTTGACGGGAACGGTTTCTGACTGATTTAGAAAGAATAAAGGATTTTAAAAGCTTCCATTCGTCATATACATCCATCAGATTTTTTCTTTCTGAAACCTCAGAGATTTTCTGAGAATATTTAATACCATAGTTATCAATTAAAGATTCCTGTAAGTGATTTGCTTCAGCTCTGTATTTCATGCATACAACTTCTGAGTATTCCGAAGCAATTACCACAACTCGATGAAGTCCCACAATGTGATTCCTTGAAACAACTATGCTAAGGAAAGTCGAAGGGGCAGTGTTTACACAAAATGCAGTAACATGCTCGAATCCTGTGAAAAGCCAAAGCTGGCGTAAAGAGTATACCTCTAAAAGCAACTCTCACATTGTTCAGCGCATAAAAGAGGCAATCAGACAATTGAGCTTCAGTAACTTAACCAGAAAAAAAAAAAAAAAAAA
>VJOZ01014435.1:35743-60479 GCA_009801055.1 Stichopus horrens | reverse complement strand
AAAACCGAGGCACTCCTAAATTTTCAACTCTGCTCTTTCTGGCAGTAAATTGAACTCTGTTTTGGTTTTTTCTGTATGTTGTCTTGTAGTATGAAACAGGAGAAACAGAACTCGATAATTTATTCTTTCTGCTCTTGCCACAGTCGTCCCTCAAAGTCTCAAACACGCCTCCCCTCAGCAGAAGTGGTAGCAGCCAGAGTGCTGCCTTCCAGTGGAATTCCACCGGCAATTCCAACCACCACCTGACACCGTATGTCGTGGCGAATGGTAATGACAGACACTCTACGTCTAGCGAAAGCAGGTAAAATGGCTCTCTCTCTTAAAATATCTTTTTCTCTTGATAGAAAGGAAAGGTGGATTATATATCCACAATCCAACCAAATTATGAAAAGTTGTTTAATATTTCGAATTACCAAACCATCACTTGACACCTTGACAACTCTTAAACAGTATACATTGTTCTCACTCCGGCGAAACTTACAAAATGCTGTCGTTTAGGTCTTTTCATTGCAGAAAATGATATGTGTTTGTTTCATTTTTATCTCTTATCATTTACTCGATGAATTCAGAACCCCTTTTCAGAGCAAATCTGCTGTTTTTAATAAAGGATGATGCTGAGGCATGAGAAAGATTTGTGGAAAGATTTTCTCATATGGTTAAGTCATGAGAGGGCTTCTACGATAACAAAAGACAATGACAGACAAAGTCATCTAAGTATGTATTCAGATTCAGCAGTCCTAATGTTTCACCTTCTTTTTGACCGTTGACAGACTGACATATTTTTGCCATTAAATGTAGCACCTTCTGGCAACTTAGAACCAACAATTTATGCAAAACAATTTTTCTCTAGGAATGAACATCTGTTGTCTCCAAAACCCATTCAGATTACAAAGCAGTAAAAACAAGTAAGACGCAATCTTTCATTGCACTCACTTTGTGCCGTTATTGTTTGCATCATCCCTGTGCAAAGGAAGAAGAAAAAAAAACCGTCAGAGATAGTTCAGTGAATGGAAGGTTGAAATTGGACGTCCTAGATAGGAAGCTGTCGTATGTAGTGCAGTACACTAATTGGTCACAAGGGACAAGGATGTTGTCTTGGAATGTCTCAACGTTTTGTCGCTACCCATCTTTGAAGCTGAATCCATGAGCAAGCCTGAATATCTATCACTGCAGAAAAAGGATATTTTGGAGGATGTAAAAAACATCTGTCATTGAAACATGTCCTTCTGCATTCTCATTCACTTTGGTACCATGACATGGCATCTTTTTTCTTTGTTGAACCATCCCCTCGAAAGAGCAACGCTGACTTTTCAGCCTTCTTGTCATGCTTTGGTTCGTAGAGTATCCATTCCAAGTTCTGTCAGCAATGGCCACATCCCCGATGTGGAGAACAGCGGCACGGAGAGCCGGCGCACCTCTTACATCTCCTGCAATGGTGGATCCATCCTCTCCCAGCATCCCTCCAAGTTGGACATAACAGACACCCCCGTCACCCGTGACACCATGGATGGGTCCACCTCCTCCCACACAGGGGACGAGACTCTGGACGACCCCGATGCGATCGACGAAGCGGTAAGTTCTCCTCGTCATCGAGACCACTACCTCCACCTGCATCAGAATGTTCCATCTCTGTGATTTAAGATCAGTCACCCATTTTCTTTTTTAAATTAAGTTTCTTTGCATGCCACCACTGGATTCTGTTCAGTTTAAAACAGATTTTTTTTAGTATTTTTTTCATTAATATTTGTATGCAGGAATGTTCTTTTACCATTCTTTACTGTTGTGTGTCACTGAAACTCACAGAGGTTTCTCCAGCCTCAGAGAGTAAATTGTTGTGCACGTTCCTGTCCGTACTGTATTCCGCGTCTGTTTCAGCTCGTGGATTCAATTTTGATTCACCCATTTCTCTGGTTTTTCCTGATGTAGTGCTTGTCATCATGTAAGTGTCTGTTTGTTTGACCATGGATTTCTATTTCACTAACAATGGTTTTTTTTTTTCTCTGGTTAGTTCTGACTCGCCCAATTATCTTAATTTTTCTGTTCATTCTATTGAGTGTATTATACTGCTTTTTGACTTTGATTCAAGGAATTATTTGTATGTTGTCAAGGTATTGAAACATGCAATCTCTAACTCTGAATTTTTGCTACAGCAAGGTCAATGGATTTCATCAATTGCTTCATTAGTTTGAGTGCAGAAATTATGAAACAAAAAAAAACGAAGAAAAACATTTGAATAACGTAGCCAGCCACCTGGAGAGCAATTGAAATATTGTAACTTTGGCATGACCCAAGTTACTGTTCGTGGGTGCCAGACTAGAGGACAGAGATTCTTTGAAGCTGTGTCTGTATAACACAAGCGAGAAACTCTTAGGAACATCTTTTTCTTATTTTATAGCTAAAGAGATTCATATATTGCTTTCATATCATCAGCTGTTTGCCACATAACGTTCAGAATTTTTATCCACATTGGCCCATCCTACCATAGTCAATCAAATCAGAAAACGAGTACAAGGTTTGCAGGCTGAACTTTTGTCCTCTCTCTACTTCTTCAGAGATTCAAAGTGATTCCAAAAGTTGGTGAAAGATTCTTTGTTCACACTTCCCAGCAGATATTGAAACGTTCAAGCATTGATTGGAGTGCAGTGATACAAGTTGAACATTCCTAAACCATCATTGTGTTGCCTTTCCTTTTTTTTTTTTTATTTGATCTGCTTTATTCTGCAGACTGTATTAACCTTTACTGAGGAGCCACGTTCAGTAACAGGATACTAACTTGTTTTCGATTTTATGCCGTATATCGTACCTGGGCGATTGCAAATCAAAAGTTTATTCTTCGGTTGGCTCAAGTCCCACCGAGCACTGTCGTCGTATCAGCAAGGAGTCACCGCCAATATACTTTAGCTCATTTCAAGAGCAAACTTTTTGATGCTCCTTTCTACCACATTGCCTCCACTGCTTGATGCATTTAGTGAAGTCTTCATCTATCTCTCCAGTTCTTTGATTGATCAAGGACTGCAGTATATGCACAGGCCTCATGGTGAAATCTGTAAAATAATTTTGGGAGCCTATATATTTACAAACATAACCTATAAAGCCTAGAAAAAATGTGTTATTAATTAGTCTGATGACTTTAAGAGATGCTGTTAGACCCTTGTATATATATTTTGCTTTTTTTTTTCTTACATCCAGTTTTCACTTCTCTTTTCATGTTAATTTTAGAGCAAATCAGCTGCAAATAAATGTCTTGCCAGGAAACATAAGTCACCTGCAATTCACCTTTTCTCATTCCCATATCTCACACCAGAAGTTTGCACGACTCGTCCGACGAATTAGACACGTCTCGCACCGGGCAAGGGTAATCCTCGTTGGCAGCTCAATAATTACTACGTGTATAATATCGCATTGTGTGCTGTGCGTGTGATACAAGTAGTTGGCTCCCACATCTCCGTGTGCATATTATATCTTCTCCGTCGTCGGTTCTGTGTGTGTGCCAGTCACGATCAAAGACTTTTACTTTTCGCAAGTAGAATCGATCATGTAGCCCTCTCGTAGACAGTGCTGACTTTTCTCTGTGACGTCCTTTTTTTTCCTTCTAATCTTCGTCTTTTGTCAGAAGCACCGCATAGTCCTCTTTTGGACAGACTGGCAGCTGGTCAATGAAAATCCCCCCCCCCACCTTGTCTGCAGTGCATTGGGATGACGTCATGTTAATTTTTCAATTGGGGGGAGGGGAGGAGGCAAGGAGGTCAGTTTAAAGTGGTGGCCATCTCAATGCCTGAAATAGACCATCAAATCACTTCACAGAAGTATAACCAATGTATTAAAGTTTGTTTCACCATCTGTTTTAAGTCAGCACTTATACTTAAACACTCATGGGTTTTTTTGATGACACGCAACATCCATCCTTCGCTGGTCTACCACAGTGGGTGACAGAAATACAAGAACAAACAAACTGGTCCACACCCTCCTCACCTCTAACATTTACATGCAATAAATATTTATCACCTCCAACTTAAACTTCGTTTCTTGCAAATCGTACTTTATGTTCATAAATGCACTTCTGGCATCACATTGGGGAAAAAAGTGATTCTGCCAACTTACAAACAGCAATTGCTCTTAAAGCTTTTCCAAGCAGATATTTCTATTCAGATATTAAAACCCTAGACAATCAAGGTGTTGATGTATTTACATATCAATTGATTCATTGGCAATTCATCACCGCATTTATTTATTTAAATTGACGACGACATCCACACTCGACTGAAATTCAAGAATCGTAAAACATACACAGAAAGCTCTTTTCTATTTTTTTTTTTTTTTTTTCTCGGTGAGCATCATCTAATGATAGTAAATTTTGGCAAGACTTTTATGCAAATGTTCAGTTTTTCTACACTTCTAGAAGAGTATGAGCATTGAAGATAGATGTCTACTTCAGTTTCTGCTAGTTGTAGTGATTGATCTGGTGGAGATGTTTGTCTCATATCGCCGAAGATTGTTTCGTACGGTAGCACTCGTCATTAAACGCAGGCAGACATTGGCCATCAGCAGTACGATCCGATTCATCATCTCGAGATGATTGCAATTCACTGCGTGTGAGCGATTGTTGTATGGAAGGAAGACTGTTTGCCCTTTTCAAAAAATCATGCCAGAAAATATTCATAGCCTGTTGCCATGGTCACCATAGCCCAGTCTTCTGATGTATTATTAAGCATGCAATTAATTCACCGTGCTGTCTTCTGTCAAATCTTTAACTTCCACATATAGGATACTCACCTGCTTTTGTTTCTTTCTCATATGCAATGCTTCTGTTTCTTACACATTTTTTTTTTTTTTCATTTTCAAATTGTTTGTTTTTCTCTTCTGTATTTGGTATTCCTGTTCGACCGGGATTTGTGCCAGGGATTTTATATGTTGGAGGTGGTGGATGTGTAGTGTAGAAAATACCGAAACACTTGACTGGATACGGAACTGCAAATTCATAGAGCGATGCAAGATTATGTCAGGTTGCGATTTTTGTAGTTTCTGATGTGAATAGCTGCTCTGTTTGTCTCCGTCAAACCACGGGAAGAGGAGAACCCATGAGAAAATGATCAAATTTATGAATCCATGGCCTGTCCAACTCCATCTGTCGCTGTGCATCACCGTAAAATTATTGCAAAAAATAATGTCTAAGTATCACAAAGAAAAACAATAACAATATGTAGAGGGCGGCATTGAAACAGCCGAGAATCTGTTTGTGTGAAATCTTCTTTAATTACATTGAGTTTTGAAATCTGAAGAAGAAAATTGTGGGGTAGGTAAGCATGTTAAAGATGGAGTTGGACTTTTGATATTGTGACTATGTATATTGTATTTCAGATCACCTTCCAAAGTTCAGCTGCACAAAGACACAGTCGACCCTGTGTCTTTCAAAAACAGATAAATATTTTGATGGGTCCAGTACTGTAACAGCTAGCTGCTTTGCTGGCCTGATAAATGGGGGGAGGGAGGGGGAGGGAGAGGGAGGTGGGAATTGGCATGAGTTTTTTATCTCTGACTTCAGTGCCCATCATTGATATTCTGAACTAGCCATGTGACTACTATTCATAATGAGGCAGAAAAATTCGGCAAAAGTCAGCTGAGAGGCTTGACTTGGATCCTGACACCCAAGATTGCTTTCATTAACGTGAATTCCACGGTTTCTGAGGATCATGTGGTTTTTCTCTGTGTTCATTTGTGTGCGTGATTTGATGCAGTCGTCCCTTTCTCTCTTCTGCGTAGATGTTGCCACCGACTGGTTCAAATTTGATAGCCACAAGCACCGCAGTATGCATGCAACACACTCACTTCATTCAGGATACATTAATGTGTGGAATGTACTCATAATGTTCTTCAGTTTGTGAACTCTCTCCACAGGGATCATCTGTGCTTGTTGTTCATTTGCAAAGCACAGTGTGGTAGTCGCAATCCAGAGAACTTGTTTCTCCAACAAATTTGGATCAATTTTTGTTAATACCACCAACATGTTTTCTGTATTTTCTCATGTAAAGAACCTAATAAATTTTATATGTATCGTTTATTGTAATTATTACATTACTACTCATAGAAGTTTACAACTTAAAGTTTTCCAGTTAACTTAAATGCTGTGGAACTATCATCCCTAGCATGCATTTTTTCGCTCACCATTTTGCAGGCAGTCTTTGTTGCATTTGTTTTGGTAGAACTTAGAGTAAAGATCCACTGTTTTTCCCACTCACACTTTTTTTTTTTCATTTGTTTAATAATTTAACATCCCACATTTTTGCATGACCACTTACAGCTTGCTTCATGGCTCATGAATTTACCATCCCAGCATGCAATGCATGACCATTCACCTAGGTCACCCAAATCGCAGTACCCACGTGGCTACGAGGCTTACTTGGAGAAAGGGAAGGAAGATCACATCTTTGAAGATGGATGCCACTGCTGCGCGGTAAAGACAAAATGCCACGGATTTTACAATTTGACAATCAGCAGATAGGCTTTCAAGTCTTAACAAGGTCAAATGAAAGGCAAGAGGTTTGCCAGAGTAGGCCTGCCGATTCGTGAAATTTCACAATTGATCACCGTCCATACTTTTATGGGGCCTGGTACCTAATTTATGTACTCATCAGTCATGACAATCAGTTTTGAAATAAGTTAAGATATATCTTAAAGCTTTGATTCTGTCATATGAATGGACTCTTCCATTTACAAAAAGAAACAAAAGATATTTGCAAGGGATAATTCAATTTAGTGAGAGGGGGGATATACATTGTTACATTTCAGTCAATTGCGATATAACAGGCCATTTTGTTTGAACATTGCTCACTCAGGTTTCGCCTGACTTTTTATATCCGCTGTTTGGGTTAGTGGTGGGGATGAGGTTGTTTGGGTTAGGAGACATGCTCATCATGGAAAGTTTCAATTTCAAAACACGTAATCTTGGTGAAGTTTACTCTTTTTTTTTTCAAATATTTGTTACATAAGTGACAAACAGATCCAAATGCAATGGCGAGAGAAGGGAATCAAAGAGAAAGACTGCTATGATGTTGTGTACTGTTACATTCATAAGAGTTTTCCTGAGAAAGAGAACATGAAGAAAACTTCGCATCAAAACGTTCATCAAATTCAAAGTCGGTTGCAACATTGCTGCTCCAATTTTAAACATGCTTCATTCTTAAATGGTCAAGTTTTTGTAGTTATTTATAGATGACACATAATATATGTAGCATCAGTAGTATTATCAGTAGTCATTCCATTGTAGATTTCACTAATTATATTTTCAGCTGACGTACCTAGCCCGGCCAGCACCGCGTCTCGTCACCGTTTTCTTTTCTTTTTTTTACCTTGACTGACTGCTGTTAGAAACATTGACTTTTCACTTATTTATTAACATTTTGTTCTTATCTTTGCATGTACCCATTCCTTTGTGCCGTGTGTGTGTTCTTTATTATCGCCCACTCGTTTTCACTCACCCGGTGAGTTCAAAGCTTTGTTTACATCATTCACCTCCTCCCTGTTTCTTTTTTTTTTCCAAAGTATTAGCTTTTGCATGATTATCCAGTCAAAGTCGCTTTTGAAATCCAACGTCACTTATGCCATTGGCTAGCTGGCTCAATTTACTAATTAAACACATGCTTGTGCATCATACATTCTCCATTGTAGTAGCATCACCTTAGCTTTCATTCACTTGATAGATTCTTAGGACAAATTCTCTCGTTACCATGGTATCCAGTGATTGTGGAACAAGTCTTTGTTACATTTTCTTTTTAACGTATGTAGGTATCTCTTCATGATACTGTCATATGCATAATCTTTTCTTCTTTGATATCTGAAATAAGTTTGCATATTACTTATACCATCTGAATTCAGTGACTTGAATTTTAACGTTAGGCTAGCTAAATGTCGTGAACTTGTTTGAAGTAACATCAAACTTTCATATCCAAGAACGGGTAAACTCTCGAGTCTGTACTGATAGAACTACATTTGACCTTAATAATAAGTGCTTGTTATTTACAGGTCATGAGCTTGTTTTTGTTTCTCACTTAAATGTTTTTGTTCTTGCTTGGAGTGGATATAGTATTGTACAACAGAGCTGAGGAAAAATCTTCTCATCTTTCGTGAATTGTAGGAGAAATGTAAGCATTTGGTTTTGCACAAAGTTAATAATGTTAATGAGATGTCCAGAGAATCAAACAGTGACATTTCAGAAGATTGTAAAATGAACAGGTGTAACATGTGCAACAGGTGTAACAGGTGGAACATGTGTAACAGGTGTAAAATGAACAGGTGTAACATGTGTAACAGGTGTAAAATGAACTGGTGTAAGAGGCTGGGTCTCCAAGCTGTGTGAGTAATGTGATGAACTAGTCAACAGCTTAGTGTTTAAAATAGTGTATAAAATAAACTCTTTGAGTCTCAAGTTTAACACAGAACAGTGATGGTGTAGACTTACTAGTTATGTACTTACATTAGAACAGAAAATTAACTGCAGTGTCATTATCCCTAAGACCACCAGAAGCAAAAGGCTAGGCTCTGAGCAGCCCAGTTAGCTATTAAGGTAATTTCATACACATGTAGTGCAGCCTCATGGATCCATAGGTTTAGTTTGATTAGAATTACAGGTTCCAGGAAATTTATGGTAGACTCATTCTTGGTATATTGATGTGTGACCACAAAATAAGAGATACGGGTTCCTGGTTGTTCCCCCTTAATTTGCATACTTCAGTCAACATTGAGTATCCAAAGCTTCAGTATTCTCATTTCCTATAATTGATTTTATACCCCCAGTAGAGGTCCATCTGTTACAGAAAACAAAGAAAAATAATATTACCTGTAACAAAACATGATACATGTAATGATATCCTTCCATGTTTTTTGGTATGATAAATATCCTATCCTCATCTTTCAGTGCATATTTCTTTGTAATTGAACAGTCCCCTATCTGTAGTTTGTGGATTTTTAATACGTTCTGGAATCTTGCAATGTTTCACTCCTGAAATTATTTTTGGTAACAACATTTTTCAGCCTGGTTTGAGTTTTGAAGACAGATGGTGTCGCCTAGACGATTATATAGCAATATCTATTAAAAAATGATAAAAAGGCCTTACTCCCACCTTTTGTTCTGTGGGGCTATTCTTTGTTTGGTTGACAGGGGAATGGCCAGTTGCTCGAATGTGCATTCACAAACATTGGTAAATGCAGTAAATGTTGTAAGGATACGTATGTTGCTCTGCTGCGATCAAACCTCTCAATGAAGTCACAGTATTCTTGCCATTCAGGTAGTTTGTGACCCAATTAATTCCAGTTTGGTGCTAAAACACTTTATGGTGTTAAGTTTTGCCCTTTGCATGTGCTAAGAACCTTTGGTATTCATTAATACAACAAGCAGGTGTTTGGCCGCAGATTAAGTGCATCTGCCAACACTGTTTTGCATCCAGTTTCAAGAACTGTATGCTCCAGATATGAGAAGGTGTTACGGTCTGGTGCTGAGCAAGAGAGAGCTGCCGAGCAGGGCTGTAAGGATTAAGGTTAAGTCAGAATGTGAATTTCAAACTGAAATGAAAAGATACTATTATAGTTCTTCAGTGTCCCTAATTTTGACTCGCTCAAAGCTAGCAAGAGGATTTCAATGCTTCAATGTTGGTTTAGGTCTGCATATTACTGCAAAGAAATAACAAGAAATTCTGGGTCAATAAAGGAATATTGGTACAAATACCTGAGAATTTCAGGTGCTTTTTGGGGACACTGTCAAAAAGACAAACATAAAGCAGTCTGAGGCAGTACGGAACTATTTTTGTTAGAAGCATTCAACTTCTCTTGGTTACTCAGTTTCATTACACTCACAAAATGTACCGCTGTGCATGATGGGATAGATGACACAGGTTGCTATTTGTGATTGATTGTTAAGTTATATCAGTTTTTTGTAATTACTTGTAAAAATCACTTTTTTCCTTAAAAACTACAGTGAAGGTTGACTTTTGTTTCTTTAATTATTCTTTTTCTGTCAGGATTGTAATCTCACAAAGTGCTGCCCTGAGCCCAAAGGATGTTTCAAGACCAGACTGGAATACTCTCTCTATTTACTGTCACCCCGAAATAAGTAAGTTGTGGGACATAATTTTGGGGAGTCTACTTTTGTCTTTTACATTGAAGTTTTGCTTTATTTCTTTTCCCTCTTTATTGATATAGGGTCAGGGATGTTCTGATAGTCCTGTTGTCCCTTTACATGGTTATACTATTGATGGGTGTCTAGCTACCTCACAACTTGGAAGATTAAAAACGAAAATTGTCAAGGTTTTTTTCTTTTAATATTCAAATTGAAGCATGATATGAACTTATCCTACAGTGGTAGTCTTGCATATGATTTTATTTTTTAATTTTTTATCCATGTGATCTGTTTTCTTGGATGGCACATTGACACACAAAGCCTTGATTAATTTATGCAGTCCTTCATAAATCTTTGTAATTTTGAATGTTTTCATCAAGATCATTGTAATATGCAGCACAATCAAGGATGGATAAAAGTAGTCTCATAAACTTAGGTAGAATGTTGAGCCTATGAGAAGCAATACCTGTGTACTGCGTATGCCGGCGTACGGTCTCCTAGCAGCGATCTATCAAAACACGATTTCTGATACGTCGCCAGCGAATTGCATGATCGCGGTTGGAGAATTTGTCTTACTTCTTGAATTTTGAAACCTGATGGAGGTCATTACTGATTTTTATTATGGTGATGATTGTGTGCAACTCATTTAAAACTTGTACTTGAACATCTTGACCATTTTCATGAAAACAAGTTAATTTTCCATTAGTGTTGCAAACCTCTTGGAAAACTAGCCATCAGACATAATATTGTGGTGCATTAGTTAGTGTGATATCGTTTGTAGTTTGTGCTGTCACCGTATGAAGGGTAAGACGTGAAAACTTAAAGCTTATCGCGGAAAAAAAAATATTTGGCACTGTATTGACTGCCTTGATGTACTTTGGTGCCTAAACTTACACCACAATAGTTACAGGTTTGATTTTAAGAGTTTACCAGTCTTGGTCCTTTTACTACAATTTTAAGTGTAAATTAGGATACATTCTTTGAAGCAGTGCAGTCGGGGTTATGCTTCATTGAAGTGGTGTTCGAAAACAAAGTTTTGACCTTAAACTGAAAGAAAGAAATAAAATATTCCATTCATGCATGAAAATGTCACCTCCTAGAGGTACATCTGCCCAGACGTGCATCTGGTGTAGGGAGAAGACAAAAATTGAAGAAGTTCTTTTAATCGAACCCAAAACTTTGTGAACAGAAAGAAAAACAACATTTGCCAGGTTTATAGGCTGTTTGTAAAATCCTTTCTTTATTCTTCCAACTGTGTGGCAAACATTCTACCTCTTGACATTTTAACTCAACAAACAACTGATTCTTGTATCCCAGAGATACGGAAGGCTCACAAAAGGTGCCTTTTTTTTTTGCGATTGTCTTGGGAAGCGTGACATTTTTGCTGCCCTGAGGGCAAATTGAACATGGCAAAATGAACCCATTATTTTTCATGGATAAAATCACCTCTGAGATTCTCAAGGGAAAAGTTAAGATGTTCTCGCCAACCTGTCGAGTGGCTCCTGTAGGAGAAGCATTCCCTGGCTCTTTCATATCAATTTTTGATGCTATCGAGAGATCTGGAGCAACGTCGGTGCCGTCCTACGACAATTTTTCAGCGTCTGCGTCTTCTAAATGTACAGATTGAAACAGAGTCATAATGTGGGGAGAAAACTGATAGCTAGTCTTTATATAAGATAAAGAATGCATTTTCAAAGTGAGGACTGGGATCGCACACTTTGCAAGTTTAGTAAAAAAAATTGTGACATTAGGGGTGTTGGGGAACAAAAAGCTACAATGTGTAGAATGCACCTCAGTCCTTTGTTTCGGTATGACATTTTTTTTGTGCAAAAGATCAAAGGGGCAATTGATCATAACAAGAAAGTTATGCATATCAAGAAATCACTCTTTTGGAAAAAGAAGGTTGATTTAATAATGAAGTCTTAAAAGCATAGTTGTTCTAGTAGATAAGATGGCAAGGTTCAAAGATGCATCTGTATACTTTTTTGTATTTTCCCTTCATGTGTCAGTTTTCTCTTAAACATCCCAGAGACATTCTGATATACCTTTGAATTTCAAATTTGGCATTTTCAAAAATATTCTGACAAATTCTGACATTTTAGCAGCAGCTGCTGTTTTGCAAGACTGCAAGTTAAAAGGTGCTGTATATGTGGAAAACAGTATTGACCACCTTCTTAGAAAATGGCCTCGTACCGTCACTGTTAAAAGTATCGATTTATTCTCATAAAATGCTGAGCATTTGAAGTTTTTTTTGCTTGTGTCCAGTTTGTGAATATGCTATATGACAATCTATGCACATCTTGTCTAGTTTTGGAGTGTGTGTTGGTAATTTGATGCCATTCCGTGATTTGGGAGTGTGACGATAAAGTTGAAGGTCTCGCAACGTTCTTTCTCTCGTCGATTCGTCTGCAGATTCCGTCGCAGCGTCCAGAGGCTCTTAGCGCACACGTGGTTTGACTACACCATCCTGATAATCATATTCGCAAACTGCATCACCTTAGCGATGGAAAGGCCAGCGATTGAGGAGGATTCTGTGGTGAGTGTTTCTAGTTTTGGTTCTTCCGCTTCTTTTTTTCTCAAACATGTTACACATAACTTCTGTTAATTAACTCATGCACAATATTCGGTATTTTCTCTAGTAAATCCCCCCCCACTATCATGATTCCCCCTTTGATGTTGTTCTTCATGTTGTGTGTCGTGAAATTGTGAATTCATGCCTGCGAGGTGTCGCTACGACATGTTACTTCAGTCCAGCTGATTGATGCTAGCTCAGGGTTATGTTGACAGACTAAGGTTCCCCAGTGGATTGATCTAATAATCTTTTGTTTCTACACTCTGATTTTTTTTGACAACTTAAACTTTTTTCAAGAAAGTAGTTCATCATTTGTGAAGGTCCCACGTGAAGGTCCCATAGATCATGGTAGTAGGTCCACGTGTGATGTATGATCTACTGAATTACTTCTATCCCAAATTTCATTCTTCGTTGCTTCAGGAGAGGATGTTCCTGACGATATCCAATTACTTTTTCACGTTGATCTTCACGGTGGAGATGGCCATCAAAGTCATCGCGAAGGGTTTCATGTTCGGCAAGCATGCGTACATCAACAGTGGCTGGAACATCATGGACGGTTTCCTCGTCCTGGTCTCTTGGATAGACCTAATCTTCACTGTATGTATGGAGGCTAGTCCAGAGATCTTCGGCATCCTCAGGGTCTTTAGGTTACTGAGGACTCTTCGACCTCTAAGGTGAGCCGAAGGTCGTTCTCGGAGCATTGCCAACGCACCGTAACATGCTCATGGTATTGTTGTGGAAGCTTGATGTAAAATCTAGATTTTTTAATTGTATCTACTTAACATAGCCACATCTTAACCTGAAACAGTATTTTTTTTAATAATGCTTCTCATCGCCTTTTCCAGTGTGCTCTTAGGTCAAACGTCATGTTTAATTTCAACTGATCACGGAAAGCATAAAAGTTCAGAATTTTTCCGTAGTTCGGAAAGTTCGTAATTCTGATTTTGGACAGTAGCATTTGTGTGACCTTCAGAGTAAAGTGAACTAGTCGAGTGACTGATGAATCCTCAAACTTCAGTTACGAGTCATACACACGAGGTTGTTGGTTTGCAGGTAAAATTGTGAGGAATAGTCTCAACTAGCATGATGATCTGATACAGTTGAAATGTCACAAAGGTTCAGTTATGGATGAACTTTTTCTTTTGAAAACATTACCCCTCCCTCTGTGTGGAAGAAATTTTCCTAGGGAATATACCCTCTCCCTGAAAATTACTCTCCTGTCCCACCATAAATTATCAGTTATACCTATTCAATCTTTCATAAAATAACTTTTTACATTTTATCATTTCATAAAATTAAAAATGCTTTTGTGATTTCATACTAGAGGTACATAGGTAGGTACTTTGAGACATTTTGTACAAACAATAATATTTTAATTCGAAAACGACGAAAAGTTTGATATCTAATTTTAAAAAAGTGAGATGGGTACCAGGTGTACTGATAATTGCTGATGGGCAAGGTTTGGTCATGAAACACTTTCCTTCGGTCATGAGTAACTTCTTCAGGATGTGTGTTTTACTTCAGCAGTAATTGTAGGCCTATATGTTACAAATGCTCTGCTCTTACAAATGCTCTGCAAATGCTCTGCAAATGCTACAAATGCTCTGCAAATGCTCTGCTCTTACACATCCTCCACAGTACCCTTGTGGTTTAATAGTGAAGCTTGCTAAACAGAACAACCTAACTGACAGTTTATCTTGTATATCATTCACTGATTGGAATGACCCCTTTGAAGTTAGGCCTCAATTTCATCAGCATCCCCCTGGTGGAAGTTTCCTACAAAATTTAGGGGTCTATTTAAGCCGGTTGACATTTGCCTCAGAACTTAAATCATTAAATGACGTTGCGTGAAATGTTTCGATACATTTATTTCCACTGTTATTTGAAGCAAATCATCAGCATAAATGGCAAAAATATAAAGGAGCAACTATTACAAGTAAATGTTGAAATTGAGGTGGAGAAATATTTTTAGGTTTGCTGAATTTTCTTAGGAATACTCTCAGCACTGGCAAATGTTTAGGAAATATTCCCAGTGGAAGTTTTAGATTTGCAAAGGTTTTTAAGAAATACACCTCTTCCCCCTCAGAACCAAAATGTTTGCAGGAAACCTTCACCATGGAGATACTTCCTAGGAAGCACTGCCTTCAGGAGGAAAGTTTTCTGTGGGGCAAAAATTCCCTGTCAAAGATGGAATATTAATATCAAGCTTTAAAACGTACTGTGAAGCCCTTTTGAGTTTCAGTTTCTATAGATTGAAGTTTGCATGTGTTCATATCTGTACATTGAGAAGGTACATGCGAAACTATGTACTTGCAACTACATTCATGATTACCAGCAGGGAAAAAAAAAATGCTTAAAAATTTCTGCAGAAATGGTGGTTGTAATTCACTGATATAACTTTTCAAACTAAAGGAGGAAATAAACTTAATGTGATAGTTTTGCTTTTTAAATATCCTCAGAAGTTTGTTTTTTAAATTACATTTAACTTACAATTGCTAGCTATCAGCATAGAGTGACTTAACATACAGCAGGTGATATTTTTGTATTTGTATTTTTGTTTGTCTTGCAGGGTCATAAGTCGTGCTCCCGGCCTGAAGCTGGTGGTGCAAACTCTTCTTTCTTCCCTCCGTCCTATCGGCAATATCGTGATCATCTGCTGTACATTTTTCATCATATTTGGAATTTTAGGCATTCAGGTAAAAAAAAAGTACATGTTCTTATAAACATTTGATGGTCTGATGCCTTAAAGCACTAAGTCAGTATTTTCCTCTTGTTCCGTCAACGAAATGTCCTGCAGGTCATGATGTACTGAATGTATGACAGTTTCAAAGTAGGCAACGGATGTCACTGGTTGTCATGTAAGAGATTAATGACCAGTTGAATATCGTAACAGTGCATCATTGCTGATACGTGTCAATCCACCTGATCAGTTTCAGCAACTGAACTTAATATTGCCTCACCTATGGTCTAAATCAGTGGCTCTCAAACTTTTACAGACCAGCACCCTTTCCACCATCTTTGAGGAACATTGGTCTTAAGCATCCTTCGTAAGGCTGCTTTATGACATGGAAAAAAATTATGGAGACGATTAATCACACCCGTCCAGGCAAGTAGCCAGGTCAGAAATATAGGGGGGGACCAAAATAGAAATAGGAGGGATGACCCCCTGACACATTTGCCATATCCCCTCCGCTTCCCCACAGCCTTTCTTGACTACGAGTCACATCCAACAAGTCGTGAATCGCAGAATGCCAATTTTCTGAAAGAAAAGTAATTAAATGGCACCAAGGTCTTGATTTAATTGTTGAGTCTCTCAGTGCGTGCATACTTGTGAAATCATCAAGGAACTGATTAACCAAGTCTAAGAAAGCCATTCCAGCACTGGTCTTCCCTCATTGGTCAATTTACAATTGACCAACATTTCCACCAGATTTTGATAAATTTCATTGTCCAACTGAATCTTCTGACTTTTCAGTATATCATCCACACACCTGGGATCCTCTACCAAACAAAGGTTTTATTTTCTTGAGTTTTTTTCTTAATATGAATCGCTAAATACCCATCATTTATTAACTCTGCAAGTAAGGCATATTAGTATGGATTTGTAAAGCTTGAAATGAGTACAAAGTAAAATACTGTAGGTTCAGATATTGTGATTTTTTTTACATTTCTGTTTTTTCTCACTGTCATTTAAATGGTTGTTTTGTCGTTCTCAAAACACAGTTATTTAAGGGTAAATTTTACCACTGTACGGGTCAGAACATATCAAGTGTCAAGGACAGGACAGGCTGTCTCGAGGCTGACGGAGAGTGGATCAATCAGCAGTATAACTTTGATCACTTGGGTCAGGTGAGAATCTCTTAACAAAAATAAAACACCCAATAAAATATTTTTTGTAAAGTTGATATTTTGATTGGCTACATTGTGGCTCCGACGAGCAGTAGCTTGCGATAAACCGGCGAGAAAGAAGGTGAAAGTAACCACGTCTTTGCAGTACTGAATTATTTATTCACAGCTTTTCACAAGGAAGGGGTTATTTTGATATGAGTGAAAGTATACCAGACTATGGCCCATGCTCAGTAAAGCGGCATTCACTGTGCTCACATTGCCACACCTGAATGTTGCCATGAGGATAGTTATCGCTGAGCAACAGTTTATCCTGTACCACTTTGAAATCTGAGTATGCCGGTGGGTGATATCACCATCGAATTGCAACCTCTATGAGCCCCGTTCCTTTGGAATTTTTTGGGGGGAACATGTATCCTCTCGTGAATGTAGTGCAGTGGAATTGCCCAAAATGAATATTCTTCAAATATGCAACCTGATTGGAGTGTCTCACTACATTGAACTAGCTCTAGGAAAGGTCCATTTCTTTTCATCCGTCCGTAACTTTCTTCCTTGATCGATAAAAACATTTACATTGTTTCGGAAGACTAACTTAATTAAATTAAGGCGAACTTATACTGTACATCATAATTTATAAGATAAGCATGATGTTAAAGTTAGGCTAATAAAATACCAGATTCCTACACTCTCCTGTAAAATAATGCACTTGTATGAAAAGGATTTTGTAACAAATTCTTGCTTTCACAGTGTCAATATATGCATTTTATAAAATCTGCTCTAACCAGTTTGTAGAGTCTCTTTCTTTTGCATATTGGCATCTGTCTATTGTTTAAATATGTTTTCATAACATCTGGTTGTTTTATTTAATGGTCCATATTTGTTGTAAACTTCTACTGCATGCCATACATTTACTGTATTCATGTTTAGATCAGATAAATGGTACGACAGTAATTTGCCAAAACCGAGGTGACACTTGATTCTCTTGCATCGAGCAATAAACATAACTACCCAAGCCACGTCGGTATGTCATCCGAAAGTCCCTTGCAAATGGCAGGTGAATCTTCCAGTCTGACAAATGTCGCATTATTTGTTCACCAAACAACACAATTTTGAATTAGCTAATTAAATCATCTTCATTAGTGGGATTAATTATTGACTTCTCATTCCTCTTCATCCACCCCACCCCCCTTTGTGTAATTATGATTGATTTTGATAGCCGGTTAACAGCTGTTTCAATCTCTCTCTTCCTCATCTCTCTCTTCCTCATCTTTCTCTTCCTCAAAATATTGACGTCCAGGCTCTGATGACGCTCTTTGTACTAGCATCAAAAGATGGTTGGGTCGACATCATGTACAACGGAATCGACGCCGTCGGCGTCGATCAACAGGTACGGCGAAACGTCACTCGTTTTGCCAGAGATAACCAGTCGGGGACTTTTTTTAATTCCTTGTCGTAGACATGTCATGGGTGGTCTTATGGGGGGTCTCCTCAGTGACAGTTTGAAAGGATGAGGGTGGCATCCTTCTCCTGGGATAGTGCAGGATAGAAAACTGAGGACCCCCCACGTGGAGCCAAAAGATGTATTCATTCTCCCATTGGCAAAACTTGATACAGAAAAACTGTAAGATAGTACTGAAAGCTGGGCAGGTTTATCATGATCAAATGTGGTGTAGCTATGAAGGGAAGAAGGTGAATACCAAGACAGTGGTAACAACTTTTTTTGTCATAGGACTTCCTTGACTTTTCTTTTAAAATGGAAATCCAAAGGAAATATGTGTTAACAAACTTCTAATCCACTGAAATGCCTGTGATGGACATGATATGATAATATATAAGTAAGTGTGCTTGATGTATTAGTCCTTGTGGTTTCAACTGATAAAGGTACTTACTGTACTAATGCTTATCTGTTTTGGGGACATTATGTGTGTGTTTTCTTTTTCTAAGATGGCCCAGATGGGAAATATCAAGCTTTCCTACTTTTATAGCCTTGTGACCATATGGAGTAAAAGTGTAAATTAAACTTAAAGTAAAGTATGAAAATGTGCTTGTAAAAGCAGGTCTTCTCAAACTCTGTTGACCCCAGTCCAAGCCGCCATATTTCATGTGTAAATGCAGAGTGAAGTTAAATTTAATGAAATTGGTGTCGAATCTGTCAAATTGTTTTAAGTTTGAAAACAAGTTACCTAACACTGATGAGTACAAAAAGCTCCTTATCACAGCCAACAGAAGCATATTTCTTTAAGTGTCCCGTTTTTGATATTCGACGATGGTTTCATTTTGCAACGCCCTCTTTTTTTTTGTCTCTTGTTTTCAGCCCCAGCGTGACCACAATGAGTTCCTCATCCTTTACTTCATCTCATTCCTTCTCATCGTGGGCTTCTTTGTGCTCAACATGTTTGTCGGGGTCGTGGTGGAGAACTTCCACAAGTGCCGAGAGCAACAGGCTGCTGAGGAGATGGCCCGCAGGCTGGAGAAACGGAGAAAGAAAATAGAGCTGGCCAAGCAACGTAGGGAAAAATTGCGGCGTAAAATGCTCAGGAGGGGAGAAATAGACGAGTTCTGGGAGAACGGTTTGTCCGTAGATGTCTAAAGTGTCATTTGAAACACTGCGTGGGGTTCTCTTACAGTCGTAGAATACGATGCTCTTCGATCTATCTTCTAGCTCAGATTCGTCTCTGTAATGTCGGTAGAGTACCACCGGGTGGTCTGTCTTGCTGTGGCTCATGGTTGTCATATTTTGACGTGTCGTATGATGTACGTCATGTGTGTAAGATCTCTCGTAGTGGATGTCTTGGGAGTGGCCCTCTTCTCTTTCCATCTGGTCTGCGTGTGATCTCTCGAGTAGCTTGAACTGTCCGACAGAAAGCAAGGGTATCCTTGCTTGTCCATATTAAACGATCTCAGTACTTTTAAAAAAAAAATTGTTTAAAGGGTATTTTGAATTTCATGTTGTGGCAACAAGTAAAACAGAAAAAAAAATACAACAAAAGTCTTTTATAACATTCATGTGATAAATGTCTCCCTTCAAGTCAGTTTTATGTCTCAAACTCCTTCAAGCATTCGAGTAGGTTTTCAATTGACATTAGGTTTTCTCTAGTTTAAAGGAAAACCATTGTACAGCCTTCTAGAAAGTCCTGATTCTTTAAATATATTTTTACAAACGATAAGACACCATTCGGTAGTTCTATAAATTCACATGTAAGAAAATATGAAGTTTTTATGAATACACATTTTATTCACTCGCAAGTCATAATGTTGCAAAGTACCGTGATTCGTGACGTCACACATGCGCCTGTACATGTCACGTAGTATTGTAGGTGCATGTGATTCGTCATGCATTTCCAAAATGGTGGTAAGCTGTACATCAACGGCGGGAAGTTTCAAGTTATATTTGGGAAAGGAGTACTTACGAAAATAAAACCAATACTGTCGTGACTGTATGTGAATATATGTACACTAAGTGTAGGTTGAAACTGAAACACCCGCTATGATTCCTCTTAAACAGTGTCATTCCACTGATTATGACTGGCATTCAGGACCTGCTGAATTCCTTTTGCCAAAGTTACCCAGAGGGAAGTTCCTTTGAAAGTCTCAATCTTAGATGCATAAGCAATGATCCTGTTATGGGGATAATGTTGTTTAATATGGGGACCCCCTCTTCGTAAAAAGTCCTTCATCTGAATTACACGTTAAAAATTTGTCACCTCCTCGGACGTCTGTCCTCCTTGGCTTGAGATGATTGATTTATCAGTTGTTTGCCTCTCACAGCAGTTGTAGATACAAAGTGAAATGTCATAATAGAAAATTTTAGGTCTATGGACTCCGGAAACAAGATACGGGCGACGTGACTGCAGTTGGCTGTCATTTCTTGATGCCTTAAATACTTTTGTCAAATGCCATTTTTTTACATTATGTGTAGTCTCTCCTTGCTTTCATTTAGTCATGGAATATCAAAGCAGCCTTGATTAAAAGAACCCTCCAGTGAAAGATACCGTCCACCCCAAAAATGTTAAATAATTTTGCTTTTGAGATGTGCCAACTTGTTGTCTCGTATGTGGTTTTGGCACCACGTGGAAAAGGATTGTTTGTAGCAAAATGTCCTTAGTTGGATTCTCTCCTCAGAAATGCCTGTTTTAATTTTTTCTGCTTTTCTGTGCTCGTCTATTTCTTCTCTGTGAGTAGCTACTTCATTTTGATCTCACAAATATCTTGTTTATTTGAAATCATCGATGATTAAATCTTTGCATCTTGATGAACGTACACAATGTAACTTCTTGATGTTATTGTTTTTTATCTTCATCTTTTCAAGCCTGTTTCTTTTTTCCTTTTGTTTGTTTCTTTTTGCTAAAGTCAGTTGTGTGTCAATGAAAATCTTAATTCCGAATACATTTTGGGAAGAAAAGTCAATTTCATGATATCAAGAACAGTGAGGTTCTGGTTTAACATTGCAAGTCAAAAGAAAATCTGCTTAAAGCTACAATCCCCAAGTTATCCTGACAAAGCTGTCATGATCTCAATAGGTTTTTAATCGCGCCTTTGTCATGTACCACCCACAAGGTCATGAGGAATGCATTAATGTGATTACCTTTTCCAAAGAGTGCAGAAGGAATAAATTAGACTGTTACCTTGTTTGACTCCCTTGCTCTTGAAAGATTTTTTCTTTTTTTTGCAATTTCTTCACGAGTCTGATGTCACCTCCTTTTCAACTCCAAAATGGTGTTTTGTTGCAAGGTATATAAGGACTATAGGGTGAATACTGAGTTGGTTTTAATTGTTGCCAGAAGTTATTGCCTGTGGATGGTAGATAATGGGTCTTGATAATAGCACCATGCATACTGTTCAATACTAGGACAAGGAGAAATCAGATATGGGGGGAAAAAAATGTACAAACAGTTATCAGAAGTTGTTAATTGTTTTTGTTTGTGTATTAATTCACAGGTGCATTAGAGCAGCCTTACTATGAGAATTTTTCTAAGTGGAGAATGAAGATTCATAACATGGTGATGCATCGCTATTTTGACCTCATCGTGGCCCTTATCATATTTCTTAATGTCATCACCATGGCAATGGAACACTACATGATGCCTGCAGTGAGTTTCTTTTATTTTGTTGCAGTGTATTCCACAGGTTTCACAACTTGCCATGGTTGGTTATTTTTTTTTTAAGTGTAATAGGTCATTTGAAGACAAGTCAAGTTGTGAGAACCTCCCTGCACCTTTACATTTAAGGAAGTGATCCCATTGGCGAGATTTTCTGCTTGCTTTCAATGATAATAGTAATGTTTGTTATCATGTATGGCCTGTGTATGTGTGTGTGGGCATGTGTGTGTGTGCTCCCACGGATCCTGCCTTAGCAGGCACCACTCGCGAGAGACTTGCACGTCCTTTCTCGCTCATGCAGAGCTTGTAGCTGGCACATCTGCCCAAAAATTTCAACACTGCGAGGGGGCCTGTCACATGAAACACAGAACCGGCCCTCTCATCTCTCACATGCTGCATCTGAAATCAATCTGTGAAAAAGGGGAATTCTGGTAACTTCCTTATAGGGAACCGTTGGCACTTCCTTATAGGAACCATTGGCAGTACCCTGCAATTGATTGGAGTATTTATAAATTGCAAGTTACAACTAATATTGCTTCTTTTGTTTGGCAGTCACATGCTGCTTCAGCTAGGTCAGCAGTGGTCTTGCAGATAATTTGTACAATGGCCTTTGTTTTCTTTTGGTAGGGAGTAGTATGCAAATGTTGAATGCCTATATACAAGGACATGTAACTCTATTAAACCTAACCCCTAACTTTGAACAGACTTTGGACTGGGCACTGTGAGTAGCAATTTCATTTTATTGTTTAAGCCAAACAATACAGTAACTTGAGCAGAATCAGGTGCTTTGTTTAATGTCCTGGACTTCTTTCCAAATAACCGCAACATTTTTTTATGTCTGTCTATGAATTATGAATTGCTACAACTCATCAGAAGGCCAGAAGGAGATTATGCTACATTTAAAATCAGTGTCAGTTCTACTCGTTGCACATTTCTATATTCTGTTTCCACTTCTGCTTTCTTGCTTTCTTTCCAGATGATGGAGAAAATCCTGACATATTTTAATTATATATTCACCGCAGTCTTTATATTGGAAGCCATCCTTAAAATCATCGCCCTCAGTTTCAGGAGATACATTCGTGACAAGTAAGAGTTCATTCAATCATCAGCTTCTGACAAATACTACTTCTCTCATCTTATCGCCAATTGAAGACTGCATATTAAGAAATGTCCCTTTAATGCGCACTTCTGCAGAGATTTTGCAACCGTTTATGTACTGTTTTTCTTTTTCCCAAAGTCCACCGGTCAATTGTCCTCATTTCCTATCCGCAATTCAAAAGTCGCGATCAAAGGTCTATGCACCCGGTATGTGGAAAGTGTGTGTTTTATAAAGGTACCGTTTCCTGTCATGGAAATCTTTATCAGGCACAAATGCGGATTTGCCTTTCATCTTCAGATAAATCTGTTTGCACATCATGTAGCAGTAATGGTGTCATGTGGGTGGATCTTTTGAGTTTGAAGCTTTAGACTCGAAGAGTAACAGTTTTCATCCTTCTCAGAATATCCTTGTTTTTAGTGATTAAACAGTTAAACAATTTTGGGAACCCCATTGTTCAGGAGACAACAGTTTTAGGCTCACTGAACTTTTTGTACCATGAACTGATGACAAATCAGCAATATTGCACAAATAGGAAAAGAATGCTCAAAATATGTGTTGCAGTTCCCACTCACTGGCATGTAGCCACGGGGGTGGAGGTGTTGGAGGATGGGGGGACATGTGCCTTGAAAAGATTTTCAATAAAAGGCCCTGCTTTATTGGAATACAAAAATAGGGAGAAAAGATGGAAATCTTGCACCATATTGGATTTAGAACCCTTGAAAAAGACAAACATTTCTCAAAGGGGAGGGACATCTCAGGCTGATAAAACTCCAGTTTGGTTAGTCTGGCTACGGGCCTTCTCATCCTATTCTCTATATTCTATTCTCCATCCTCCAAGTTACGATCAATTTCTGTGTTTCAGAATGTAAATGTTGGAGGGGGTAGTCTTGCACTTATGCATTTGCATGAAATCAGCAACTTTTTCAGGCCCTCTTCTTTGACTTCTGTGTTCTTGGCTGATCAGTAGCTGCAACAGTTTGGAGAACAGACAGCAGCAGTAGCATGCACTGAAAAGTACACTCTGCAAGTCCCCTGAACTCCTGTCACAAATGAAAAATAATCATAAATTTAGCAGTGAGGTGCCCTATGCAATGTAATTCAATCGATCGATGGCATGCAAATGGTGAGGCCACAACTTCCCCAAAAGCCTGTATGTGGCTGTGCCCAACAAAGACTTTTACTGTGGTGAATTAGCCCTAATACAACATGCATAAGGTTAAACCTGAGACTCCCAAGGTTATTGATCAGGTGCTACTCAGCCCCATTTCAGCATTTAAAGATTAAATTAGATTTATGGTAAAGAATTACTACATTTATTGTGAATTGTAGTTATTCCATTTGTGGCTAAAAATTGTTACAATTATGGTCTGGTTGTTTATCACAATTGTGATTAAAATTTATTACATTTATGGTGGGTATTACATTTATGGGTTATCATTACATTTATGGGTTATGCATGGATTTTATTAGAATATTTTGAACATTGTCATATTCTTTTAGCATTAGCCTCTGTGCTGCTCATCAGTACAGGTGTTGCAGTCCTTTTTGGATATTCCCCTTAATTCCATGCATATCAACATTTGCAATAACCGATGCCTCCTGTACCACAGTCAGTTAGTTTTCTCGATTAGTTTTATTAGAGACAAATCACCTCTTCATAGTGGACTAATCTACTTATTTCTTTGTCGCTATACTTTCATCGCCAGATGGAACAAGTTGGATATGTTCATCGTCATCCTCTCAATCGTCAGTATCGTCCTGGAGAGTTTAAAAGCAGACAGCTTCATCCCAGTCAACCCCACCATCGTGAGGACCATGAGAGTCTTGAGGATAGCGAGAGGTAATGTCTTT
Organism: Stichopus horrens; assembly: GCA_009801055.1. Taxonomy (NCBI): domain Eukaryota; kingdom Metazoa; phylum Echinodermata; class Holothuroidea; order Aspidochirotida; family Stichopodidae; genus Stichopus; species Stichopus horrens. Next base: position 35,904 of record VJOZ01014435.1, on the reverse strand, counting down.
TGCTTAATCAGTGAAAGTATTCAGACTTACTAGCTAGAATCTCTCCTTCCATCTGTAAACGTGCACTCAGGATCTTTCACAGCTATCAATAGTGAACTTAAACCTGTGTTAAACACACATCCCTCAGCTAGGATTTGGTATCGTCCTGGAGAGTTTAAAAG
>VJOZ01014435.1:14783-35697 GCA_009801055.1 Stichopus horrens | reverse complement strand
TTACCAAAAAAAAAAATCATCTATAGTATTAATGATGTAATTGATATTATTAATTGATATTAAGATCTTTAAGAAATTGTTTGCCTACAATTTGTCTATGTGATCAATCAATGTGTTGTTTAATTTTATTTTATATCATACATGTCCTAAGAACAACTTTGTAGTGTGTAAAATTTGACTACTTTTTTCATACCTTAAAGCTTGCATCACCAGTTTTGGAATAATATTTAACATTTTTAATAGATACTAAATCCAAAAATTTTTAATAAATACTAAATACTTTCAAGGCAGTGTACAAAATTGCTTGCTCCTTTTTAGGGTCTCACAAAGAGTATCCACCCAACCAAAGTCATTGATATTCTCAGAAATATGAAATTTTCTGCTTAACTGGAAGATCAGTCCATTTGCCATTACCTGTGTGAAAATAAGTTTAATTGCTATATTTCCTGCAAGTGTACTGACTGCAGAAATGCATCTGAAGGACAGTAAGCATGAAATTATAATTTTGGACCAATTGAATTCCAGGTCACTGTGATTCTTCTCGTGAGAAAATGGAGCTTTCTATTGAAATTTTTCCTGATATTGGGGCATGAAAAGTTGGTGGATATGATAAGGATATGTAGATGCGTATTGTTGCCCTCTTCTTTTTCGAAATGTGGAAGTCTCGATCGTGAGATTTTGCCGGTTGGTCTTCGGATTGCGCGCCATGGAGATGTATGGGAGTCAACATTAAGCAGGCCATGGTGGTCTGTGACATTGAACTCTCTTTTCAGCAGTTTCCTTCTCAGCATCCTGTCCTCCTTATAACTCTCCAGCATCATCAGCTCAAATATTTTCAGTTTTGAAAGACTGCAGGTCCTTTCAGCTACTTGTATTGATATCTGGGGCACCGTTTTTTTCCTCTGGATGTTGCTTGCTCTCAAAAGAGAGGTTAATGACCAAAACTGAGCCGTTTGGCTAAATTATGAGGCTACTGTTTTCATGCTAAACTCAGGAAGGATAGCATTACTTTTACTTTCTCTCTCTCATCTCAGTTTAGCCATGTTTGTCTGTCTGTCTGTCTGTTTTGTCTGTCTATTTGTTTTGAAAGACCAGTCCAGGCCGATTGGTGTCACATTGCCCAATTTGCTGTGTTTGCCAGGAAAGATCTCATTTTTCCATCAATATATCAGAACGCTTGCCCTGTAGACTTTCCGGCTACTTTCTGTCTGTCAAAAGAATTTGTGAGTTTTTTGCCACTGGAGCAGAATAAAACGGTGTCGGGTCACGGAGAGGCCAGATGGGTATCGCCATCCATGTGATCCATGTGACGTGTAGTGTCGTCCAACATCTTACTTGTGTGGTATTCAATCAAATTAGTGCTTGGAAGAGAGACAACCCAAACAGGGCACCCATGTATGGTCCCACGGCAAACTTCGGTTAATTGTTTTAGCCTCAGATCCACTGAATGTATGCTGTGAATTTTAAACCATAGAGTTTTGAAATGCCATTTCTGCATTTCTTAGCAATCTGTTGACAATTTCACCAAACCTATAAAGTATTTGACTGTTAAATATTCAGTGAAACTAGTGAAATTCTTCCATTTTCAAAATGCGCTTTCTTTTCTCGTCCAAAGTTGCCAGTCTTGATATGGTTGATCGTCTGTTGTAGTTCAAAAGGCACAGGTTTAGTTATATCTGCATCCCTTCATCATGTCACTTTGAGATTTACTCTCATAACAAGGTCGACTGTGTGAATGTGGCTTGGAGAAGAATGATTCATTTGCTCCCCTTTTGTTTCTAACAAAGTTATCATCGATCGTGCGAAGTGAATGCAGTTGGAAAGGAAAAAGAGAATGGATGAAAATTTTGGTAAAACCGATATGTGTCTGCTTTGCAAATGCACAATAAATTTGGAAAAGCTTGAATACTCTCTTGCTGAGAATTTGCCCCCCCTCTAGTACCCCCCCATGAGATAATACCTTAATACCCAGATTAATAATCTGCCTTGATACGCAGAAAATGTTTTGTAAGTTTTGCATCACAATTCTTCATGGGAATTGCATATATTTTATGAGGGGGGGGATGGTTTTTAAAACATCTCTTTTTGATATTGAGATGTCTAAATTCATCCTTCAGTACTTGAAGGAGGGATAATGAGTTGATGATTAATTTTCTTTAGATTGTTTTCTGCTTAGTATTAAATTGGTCTTTATTTCTAGCCCACATTTTATAAGTTTTAACATAAATTTTAGCTTCACACCTTTAGATATTGCATGAGAACTAGAATGTATCATAAACATCATATGGCAGGTGGTAACTCCCAACCTGTTATAGTGCTTTCCAACCTTGCCACGTGGGACTCATATGGCTGCAGATCTCTTGGCCGTTGCCTACCTTATGTTGAATGGCTGGTCAGATCCATGTCTGGTAAACTGCTCTCGATCAAATTCTGCATTTAAAAAGTTTCCCGAGTCTTCGTCGGATATTGGATGCGATGTCGGTCAACGAAGAGGAGTGAATGAAAATCTCACCCAGTTTATCCATAGGCCTTGTTTTAAAGCGGTGAATCAAGACGACCCCCGTAATTACATTGACATCTTGTTTTGTATGTATGTTTGTATGTATGTATGTGTGCACACTGCCAGGAGTAGGTAGTTGCATCGGACCAGTTTATGAAAGCAAGGCCTCTTGACTGGGAGTGATTTTATGAGATTTAAATGCTTGAAAGTGGCCTGTGTCATTACTGTTGCCAAACACCTTTCATTTTTGTTGATTTAAAGATCACATTTTGTCAATGCTTCAAGTTCATGTCTGTCTGTTGTTTTTTTTTCTTCTTCTTAACTTTTTTTGTAAGTTTTGATGGCACCAGCAGTTGAATCTCTTAACAAATATCTTATTGTTTTCTCTTCTTATCATTATTTTTTTTTTCCAACGTGACCCAGTCCTTAAAATAATGAAGACTTTAAAGGGACTGAGGGAGCTGTTGGCTGTCCTTATGACAGCAATACCCCAGGTAATGGAGTGCCCTTTGGTCTGTGCTTCAGTTTCGATGGCTCACCTCTTCTCTCTGTCTCTCATTGAATGTTGCACCCCTTTTGTCTCATTGTTTGATATCACCGTGGTAATTTGAATGATATTCAGATATATGGTTGTTTACTTTGTGCTGCACCTACATTTATTTTTCTTCTTCATATATTTACGTGTGATTCCCTTACAGTTTTTGTGTATGTGTAAAACTTTCCAAACCGCCAACTTCCTTTGAATCTTGAACAGTTACCAGTGATGGAACTTAATATCTGCGATATGTTTTTGTGCATAGTTTCAATGCCAGGCTTTGTTTGTTTAAGAGAGTTTGCTTTCTCATGCAAATGAAGCATGTATAAAATATTCACGAAGGAAGAGAGACTTTTAGACTTGTTTTGCTGTGAAAAACTTTTATATAAAAGAAAGTTGATGATGGTCTATTGTAATGTCTATAGTAAAATGTAATAATGGTCTGAAGTTCATAATTACCTGTGCAGATTATCACAACTCTGTAAATCCTCTGAGGGAGTTGTGGTTGGTATTCTCTCCTTACAGACACTCATAATTTGCCTTTAAAGATCTGAGGGAGGTGGCACAGTTCAGAATTTTATTGTTTGTCTGGTTTGATATTTAGAGGGTTGCAGCAAAGGAAGGCTCCTTCACCAAAGTAAAACATTCATCGAGATGTACGTTCCCTCGCCAAATTTAGGGTTCGTCTGATACAAGTGCATACGAATGTGAATGATTGGTGAAGTGTTAATGTTTGCAAAATGCCGTCTACATACGTGAACCACATCAGCTCGACTTTTGCTCCCAACCTAAAAGGGACTCTGTCGTAGAGCGCAAGAAGGATCCACCGATCTATGGTAAAAAAATTTCCATCAAAGAACAATATAGTCCAATAAGTCTAACAGATGTCATAAAACTGCTGGAATCTCGTAGAAATGAAAGTATCCAGAGAATTCTTTGGGATAATCTTTGTAACATGTCTCATGCAACCATTTTTGCCAATGTGTTTTTCGTGTGTTTGTCTTTGAGAGTCAACCTATAGTACCTTTGAGACCAATGAACAAAATTGCCAGCACCCACACATCCTCCTAGCCTTTTATATTACACCTTTTTTTAATTACCTTCATGTGTATATCCTTTTCGATGTTGCATGATTTGATGTTTTTATGTTCCCTCTCCTGCACTCTCTCTCTTCCATTTATGGTTGTCTACCCATGATGATGTGCACCAATTATTTCCCATCATGCTCCACCAGTCCTGAAGTTGTTGAGAATGGCCACTGGTATCCGTGCTTTGTTGTATACTGTGCTGAAATCGTTTCCTCAGGTAGTAGACGTATACTAATCTACCCAACTTTTCTTCTTTTTTTTATTTTCATCTCTGCTTTTGTGATGACTTGTTTGCTTTCTTTAGAGTTAAGAAAGTTGTCCTAGCTTACATGGTACATACTTTGTATACTACTATGGTTACCAAAAAAATTGCATTTTCAGAAATCTTTTTACACAAGCAACTTGGACTAAATTAGGGACACCTATTGTGTGCATTCATTTTAGAGCTGGAGCATCTTTTGAAAGTGAATGTCAAATCGGGATGCTATGATCATAGGTTTATACCAGAAAAAAATCATCAAGAATAGATAAAAGTGATAATTATTGTTCAAAAAGAGAAACATGAAATGCTTAAAATAGAAAATTCAACCCCGACATAAGGATAGTTCCTAGCACAAAGCCTGTGATTTGAGTACGACTGTTTAGAAGTATTGTGCAAGCCAGCTAGAAGTATGAGATTTGTATTTCCCTGGAATAGCATTGCAGTCAATGATGAGGATATTTATAGCATTGTTACATAATTTTATGCCCAACTTTTGAAAATCGATCATACGTGCGAGGGATTCAACATCAAAATACGAGATGTTTGGCTGAAAAGCTTTTGAAAAATGTTATCCATGATTCCTTATTCTAATTCACATTTTGCCTACAATTTTATGGATTGTCTTTTTCAATTTTACATGAGTAGATTTCTCTCACAACAGGGAATGAAAAAATGTGTCATCATTTTACTTTTCAGGTGGGGAACCTTGGCCTCTTATTTTTCTTGCTGTTTTTCATCTTTGCCGCATTGGGCGTTGAACTGTTTGGTCGACTGGGTATGTACTCATTTGACCTGTTGATACATGCGTCTTTTTGTCTTTTTTTTTATCTTGTTCTTACTTTTGAGTTTATGAAACACCAAAAAGTGTAATGGAATGTTCCACATATAAGTAAAGCGGTTCTTAAATGGAAAAAAAGTTTACAAGGTAGGTATTTTCAAATCCCGTTCTTGTTTCTAGTGTAAGATATTGCTCTTTGAAGAAAGACTTTTCTGGTCCAGAAAGTTTTCCAGTTGCACACAAAAATGCTCATATGATGGTTGCCATTATTGCAAGAATTGTCTTTCTTGTTGTTTGATATTGAAATTGAGTTTCCACCTGGAAATTAGACACCATTGATAACTTCTGTTGGGTTTCTTTGTAGATCGACTGTAAAATAGTTTTTTAGTCACTTCTCAATAGTCCTTTGTCATGTTTTTTAAGACACGTTGAGATTCCAAAGGATTAAAAAAAGAATACTCAAGCAGTTGTGCCTCAGTGGCATCGTAAATTTTCTGTAATGCTTGGTCCCTTTTTGAAATTGTGTCTTAAAATATCCTTAACATCCAAACCCAATATGCTATTGAAATATAGCTTTTATTAGCGGAAAAAAATTTACCCAGATTTTGTGTAACATCAATTTCCTCCTTCCTTAAGACATCGTTGCACATACCCTACTTGCATCATCTTGTATTAAAAAATCATCAGGTGGGAATCGAAATGGTGCAAGTTCAATTAGCTGATACAGTTCCTACAGATAATTCGTAGGGGTCTATGTACACATTGAGTTTTTAGCACCTGTTGATACTCAATCCTATAGTATTTGTCAGTCAGTATTGAGTGAATACTTTGTTTTCAGTGTTGGCGCTGGTAGGTGAAGAGCGATCTTGAATTTTTATACGTCTTGATGATTATGTATGCGAAACATTAATTTCCAGCATCTGATCAAACCCAAGGAAATATTAAATTCATCAAAAGTACCCACCATAACTGGGAAATCTCCAGCCTGGTGCACTCACTGAGTGTCTTTGTATTTCTCATGATTTCCCCAAACTATGTGTCACAAACTCGATGGGGGGCGGGGGTGAAGCAATTCTTAAGGAGTCAAAGACTGCAAGTGGGAATTATTTTTTAAGAAATGCTGCATCTCAGGAAAGAAGAATATAACCAATGTCAATTCATGTAATAATCTTATCATTCCATGCATCTGTTGGATGTACTAAACAGCTTAAACATGACACAGAGAAAACATGAGCCAGTGAATGATGCACAGGCCTAATGCAATTGGACCGTGGTAGTGAGATCTGTGCCTTAGTCAATGATTTATATATTCACAACCTGTACACTGTGATCAGAGTAACATTTCAGTCGTATGCACTGTTTTCAACTTGTGAAACGCCGGGCGTACTTTGCGTAGTTACTGTTCACACTAGGTTAGCTTGCAACATCTTTGATCGTGTTCAACTACAGAAGGTTTAATACAGATCTGTTCAGTAAATACCGGTCTCCATACACTCTGGTGACTTCTAGTTGGGGTCCTGCTCTGATAGTTTCTACCTGAAAATGAGGTTGCCACAAAAACAAGTTTTGGGACCCTCGGCCTATCCCGTCTCATATTCCTTTGTGGTATTTTGGATTATTCTGATGTAGATCTCTCATTTTCATCTTTTTCACAGACTGCCCTCCGATAAACCCCTGCGAAGGCCTCAGTCGACACGCAAACTTCGAAGACTTTTTCATAGCATTCCTGACTTTATTTCGTGTTGCTACCGGAGATAACTGGAATGGTATCATGAAGGTAANNTAAAAAAAAAAAAAAGTAACCAATTTTGCTATTTTGGTGTTTCAGCGATCTGTGCTGCTCCAGTTTTAATCTTGATACAACCTGTAGTTTAGTTTCATTCATTACCGTTCGTAAGTCATTTTGCATGGTTTGTTCGTACATTTTTCTAATATTCTGAACAAAAGACAGCTCACCTAAAACTCAGTTCTTGAAATGTTTCGGACTTGTACTCGCCTGGTTCAATGACGTTTGTATGCAAAGTAAGATTGAAAAGTAGTTCATTAATTTTGCAGCTTGGATTGAGCACCTTAAATACCCAGACATTTTATGTAAATTGCTTAAAACTAGCACTGTTTATAGTGAATAGCAGATTTATGGGAGCTACATTAACATTTAAGTAATGTCATACTATCACATTTATTGAATTTTTTACCACATATATATATATTTCTGCTACTTCTGAAAAGAAGAGGTTAGACAGGTTAGGAGTAAACTGAACACCAGGGTAATATGAAAGTAAGAGACTGATGAGTTTATTTTGTTTAATCCTAGGACACACTCCGGAAGGAACACTGTGATAGTTCTCCCAGCTGTGTAGATAACTGCTGTGCCAACCAGATTCTAGCTCCGGTGTTCTTTGTCACATTTGTGCTCATGGCCCAGTTCGTCCTGGTCAACGTCGTCGTGGCGGTGCTGATGAAACACCTGGAGGAATCCCACAAAATGGCCGACTCGGACGACAATGACGACCTCCAGGCGCTGGAAGACAAGTTCAGGATGGAGGCCAGTGAAGCAGAGCAGCAAGAAGGAGATGAGGTATTTGGAATAGTTTTCATTTTATGATATTGTATTTTTAGGTATTTGGAGATAATTGAAATGACTTCAAATTTATTTAGTACATGAAGTTTGGGAATCCATGTTTTGTCATAGCAGAGTTACCTTGACTTTGAATAAATAATAATCTATTATTGACATAGGCTACTTTATCAATCAAACTGTAGAAAAGAGCAATCTTTAGAAGGTGGATGGTTTAGAAGATGCATTCCACATTTAGCCTTGTGTGAATTTCCACAGTTACTTCAGAACATGTATTTAGCAGGTTTGCATGAAAATGATCAGAGAAAAAAATAATACTTGATGGTTCAATCACCTGCAAAGTTTCGTATGGGTACTGACATCTTTGCGATACAACACAGGTGGCTAACCTGGATGCTGCCTGCCAAATGCAGCCCATTTAGAGGAATCATACAGCCCCTAATAAACCCCCCTTTGAACAGAAATCAAAATTGAGAGAATAGGGGAAAAAATATATGAAAAAAGGCAAAAATTTAAGCAAGATACTAAAGATTATGATGTAAACAAATATGAAGTTGTCCAATATTACACAGTCACACTCATTATATATGTGATCAGTATTACTGTTTACATTTTTGCCATTATCCTAGCCATAGATATGTCTGCATGTGCACACTACTACTTCATACAGTTCTATGGTCCTGCTTGTTACAAGTTTCCAGGCCACGACGTTTGATTTTTATTACAGTACAGGTAGTATTGAGGATAAAAGAGGGTGGGCTTGCAACCTGTGCAGCCGTTCCCCCCTGGAAGTTCAAAGTTGGCAATATGGCCCCTTGATTCAAAGAGATTGACCACCCCTTTGTTACAACTTTTCTGCAGACACCCTCATCACTATCATCGAAGTGAGATTGTTTCCATAGTGCCTGTTTGTAGCTTGTGGTCGGTTTTATGTTTTTTTGGAGACACAGAAATCTTGAACTGATTGATTGCAATATATTGTCCCCATGTACTGTATCAGCGACCATTTTACAAGTAGTCACTTAACGATGCATGTGGCCATTCCCATAGTTATATTTCATCCATTCCATTGCCTCATTTATCCTTTCATTCAATAAACTAGATCCTCAAAAACAGTGTCAAAAGAATTTGGCATTTACATTAGCAGCTAAAACTAGTAATTAATCAAAAAGAGACAAATTCTCTGTCACATCAGTGTATGCCATGATATATGGTAACCTAACAACTTAATTTACACTTGTAAGGATTACAAGCCTAACCACCAAATGTACATATATGCTTCCGTTCTACTCACCTTACCCTCTTTCCCCCTCTTCATCCAACTTCACACCTACAGGCACATAAGTTTTCACCTTGCAAACAAGCAAGGCAGGTTTTGTGATGCATCTTGGTTTTTAGACCCCACGTCGGTATGTGACCGAAGCAGCTATTACTTAGTCAGCAAGACAAATGTTTGGATATTTCCCATTTGCTCTGTTCACATGTCACAAAATGGCACAATTATTAGTGGTGCCATTTCAGAGACAAGATTGTCTCTAACTTTATAGCCAACATTCACCTTCCACCACATTCTAAAAGTGGTTCATGAAATTGTAGTCCATTTTTACCCTCCACAATGTATGTAATGAGGTTCATATGGAATGTTTGCCACCCATCGTGCATTTACAGTGGTCGTGTCTCTGCGTCTATGTGTGGTTTTTGTCATTGTTGTAACCATGGCCTGTCGACCAATAAATGTTTTAATACCATTTCGGTTCTATTTTGTGACCTTTGAGCAGGATGCACCTGTTCCTGACCCATTGTCCAGCAATAACAACAACCAGGTATTAGTTCGCGCCTTGGCGTCACCTCTTTAATCTCTTTTATCTCTCTACATCTCTTACCTGCATCCCTGCATCTTCACCTGCATCCCTGCAATTTTCTTTTATCATCTGCTTTGTAAGCTTTTTGTGTTTCCTCAATGTTCATTGCTATCACTCCAGCAGACAGCCAGCATGCTCTGATTGCTTGGGCGTAGTAACTTCATGCCTCTAGAACCAAATAGGCACTCTTAGCCAACATTTCCCTAGGAAAATTCTGAATTGTCATGTGACGTCTATTGGTGACATGTAATGATATAGCATTCATTGTATGATAAAACGATAAATGAAGCCTGATATACATGTGGAAGAATATCTTGGAGGTGATGTGCTTGGCTTGTACACATTGCAATGTGTTACTATAAACTACTCGAGTGTGATAGATCTCTTGGAACGTAAGTGCCTAGTTGAAAAACTATGGCTAAATCGAGCTATTCCATTCTAGTCTTGTAGGGTATCGTAGAGAAAAAAACAGGATCCCGGTAAATTTGATTGCAATTCCAGTCTCTGTGTACACTCGGATGTGCATAAGATACTGATACATTTCATTTGAACCTTTGCAAGTTTAAGTGAATAACTGTTAATTGCAATTGAGTTAGAGTGATGAATAAAGTGTATAGGATTGGGAGGTGTCCGTACCGTTTGTTTTGAGGGGAAGTTAGATGAATCATCTACCATTTAAAGGGTCATATTTGCAAATTCCTCCACAGTTGTGCTGTCTGGTCGTCTGTAAAAATTATAGATAGCTAAATAAATCCACTACAGAGAACAAAACAAATTTTTAAGTATAGATGTAGCTCCCCAAAGTTAGTGGTTGCTATGGAAACAACAAAATGAAAAGCAGTAAACATTTAGAAAAAAGTGCCTATGCACGGGTTCTTCACATTCACTGTATCCTACAAAGTTCTGCCATGGAATTGCATGGAAAGTCTCCATTTATACTCCGCTATTCTATGGTAATCTGCAGTCAGGGGATCCTAAGAACTTCTTGGCCAACCCCCAGACAAAATTCCCAAGACAATTCCCAACCGGCAATTTCACCTGGACAATTCCTCACTTGGACAATCTCTAACTTGGACAATTTCCTCTTGGGCAATTTCCCCTCTTTCTAAACTTAACCATAACCCTGTCAAGTTCCCCAAAGGAATTTGTCAGGGGTGTTGTCTGAGGGGTAATTCTTTGGGTAGGGAGTTGCCTGGCTAGGAATTGTCCAGGGTGGGGGGGGCAGTTGCATGGTCATGCAGTCAACACAGATGGCCAACTGCACATACCAAGTACATTAAATCCACAGCTTCAAAGAATGTTTGCTGCACGCCTAACACAGGTTGAAACTAGCAGGTTTTGTGTGATTTCAACATCTTAATTGGAGTGGATGAAAGAACATAGCAGCTATCTGTAATAATGAATGGAATGAATAGCTTTGCAGTCTAAGAAGCTTTTTTTTTGCCCTGGCATATTTTTCTCTCGGTATGTTTTACAAATTCGAAATTTGTTGGGCATGAATTGCCAAATATCATGCCCAATTGGAGAAAAAAAATATCCTCCAGTGAGTTGTTTTGTAAGACGTGAGTCTGCAATTGTGGATCGCACACTAGGACAAAGTTGCGTGGTATAGTCCCTCCCCTTCTCCTCTCAGCCACTAAGGATATCTTCTTAATACCTCCGATTTGATAATTGGAGAGACTATTATGCTTTCTTGTAGTTAAAGCTGTTGGTTTGGTGTGTTCAAGGATGTGTTACGTGTGATTTCTTTGAGTGAATACTTGATGAACATGTAGGGTCCATCTGTCTGTCGATTTTATGGGTTATGAACGTGAAATCTGATCCGACATGAATTGCTGAATGTGCAGTTCGCAGCATCGTATTTCCTTGAAAGATTATAACAAAATCTTGTTTATTTTTAAAAGTTTTCATGTATGCCAAAAAATCCTTCTGGGTTTATAATTCAGTTGATTCTGTTTTCCATGAATGTTTGCTCGTATTCTACCGTTGTCATGTATCTTGACATTTCATGCAGCAGATTAATGCATGTCTGCAAATTTGGCCCATTGATTTGATTTTTAATTAAAATCACATTTCTTTTATTTCAAATTTGATTTAATTTGCTTTGTTTCAGTGGAACCTTTTGTACTTCAGTGGAGCAGTTTTCTTAAAGTTTAGCTTGAATAACTCAATGTGTGCACATCATTTATAGCCTCTTTTTGTATAATTAAAGTCACTTTTCTTATATTGTTGATATATATTCAAATGTTCGTGGTTTACAGTACTTCAATAGGGCAGACGTTGATGCCTCACCACTGTTTTCAGTTAACCCCAGGTGTATTTTTCATTTTGAATTCTGTTCGAGAACTTTTTCCAAGAAAGCTCTGTTTGGGCTGCAGTTCCTCATTGAAGTAATTGTCACCCCAAATAAATATATGCTCTCTTCCTACTATGTGCATTGTTGTTTGCTTGTTCCTTCTTCTAAGTCAAAAACAGGGTATCACCATGGCTACAAAAAACCCAAAAGACATAAAAAACAAATGCAATGGAATGATATAATATCCTCAAGCACTTAGGTACATGTATGTTACTGCCACTCAGATTTAACGACCTTTGAAGCATTATTTTGACAATAACAGCTCCTCAAGAAATGATTATTCCTGGCCTTTTGAAATGTGTTTCCTTTCTATTCGTATTTTACCGTATTTCTTTATTTTCAGTGATCATCTTTCTCTTTTTGTATATTTTTTTTCTTGGGTAACTTTATCGAATTGTTTATCCACAATTCATGGTTTTGGTTTTTCTTTGTTCTTAATTTCTCCTTTTCTCTTCTATCAGGAGCAAGAGAATGCATTCACTCCTCTCCTGAAGGTATCTACTGTCATTCTGTTTTCCCTGTCAAACCATTTCCCCTTTTGTCTCCAGTTTTTCATTTTGTCTCCATTTTTGCTTCCCATGCTGTTGTTCTCTCATTACTTTCATCTAGGTTTGCCCCGTTTTTCTTTGCAATTAACCCACAATCAAGCAGTGTAATTCAGAGTATGCTCTGACATGCCTTCAAGTTTCTTTTGTTAAAGCTGGAAATAATATGTCAAATTTGTACCATTTTCTATTAGGAGATGGAAATGACACTTGGTGAAAATAGAAAAATGTCAATTTTTCTATGGATACTTAGAAACTAGCAAACCAAGACTTTTAAATTTTCAAGTGGAAAGCTCCCACCATGCGCAATCTTTTTATGCTCTAAAATGGAGGATATCAGTAAGGAAAAGAAGTAGCAAAATTGTGTACATCAGTATTTCATACTTTTGTAGATCATATCAGGAAATAAGCCATAATGTGTTTGACAAACATGATAACAATGCTTGGAGAATGAAAGCTAGGTCGAAGTGTGAACACAACTTTTCTGTCTAACGTCATTGCAATTAGTGAGATGTAAAAGAACGTTCCGCAAAACTCATTTTCTTCAAACCCTCTTACCATTTTAAATGGTCCTGTTTTTGTTCCTCAAAGTAGTCTTCTTTGCCCTCTTCATCTTTTTCTCTTCTTTGTCATCCATATCTCTTTAAATTAATCAAAATCTCCTTTCTTTCCCTGTAAACTGTCTCTCCTGACTTGCAGCCGGCAAACTCTTCAGATGTGCAGCTGTGTGTTGATCCAGAGGACCACCCCATGGTACTTATGTCATCCTAGTGATTATGTGGTTGCCATGGCCACCAGCAGCTCCCATTTTCCCTTTTCAAAACCCGTCCACTCTTGATCCACCCATTCCCTCGGCTTTTGCTTCACCGTCCGTGCAGCACCAGAAAATCAAACCTTGTCTGTGAAGTGCATGTTAAGCTTGATCACTACACCATTAAGCCAGAGAAAATGGTGTCTACATGGAACTAAGATGCCAATTTAATTTTGCTCATTGGTTTTGAAGTCAGCATATATTCCATCGATGTCACATGTCCCCTGATCTACACGGTATACCCTATATACACTCTTTATGCAGAGTCATCACCTATTGACAGATTTTTGTTAATTTACAATTTTTTTCTGGGATTCTTTTTGGTTCAAAGGTCACCTTTCCCTTGCAAGATTCCTATGATAAACGTGCCCTTGATTTGCAAGTAAAATTGCTACCGATGAATACACAAGTTATGCTCGAAATTTAACATTTAGCAATGTCTACTACTGTAGTAGCTGAATTAATTTGGCATTTGACCTCCAGTTGACCAGTTGCTATTGGTCCCCATGTTTGTATTACCGGTTAAAAACTTTGGTCCAATCTACCTCTGGCTTATTCCATTTGGTTTTGCAAGAACTGTACATCTAATTAATAGAAAATAAGAAAACATTTCCAAAAGTGCAGAACCTTAATATTGGGATGTTCTACAGCCCATGAAACCATTGACTGGAATCAAAAGACATGATTACTTTTGTTGTTATTATTAAAAGTTTTCCTGATTCACAAGATATACCATACTGTACCTTTGACCAGTCACTAACTTTTAGAAAGAGTGACCATTGACCTACAAGTTAACATGTGGTTTTGCAATATTCCTGTCATTTTCAAAATGAGGCAGCTGTAAGCCACACAATTTATAAGACCAGATGCCCCTCAGCTACTGGAAAATTAGGACATCCCCTCAAACTACACCAGCCAGAACACGACACAAATCACATCACTATACCAGCAACACTGCCACATTATTGATTGTAAGTACAGTAAAACCGCAAGGATCAAGTGTCGTTGCATCAACCCTTGTATAGTTCTGAATTCACCTTCATTGCATGCCCATTTTTCCTCAGTTTCATTCTCTGCTTCCAGTTAAGGGCAGGCTTGTGGCCATTCCAGTCAGTTCATTACCGTCATGCAAGTCATGCAAATGGTCGGTTTGACATCACCTAACGCGGCCACAGTTTGCGATTCGTTTCAATTTTGCTGTGATTGTTTATATCAAAATTTCAGTCAGTTGTAGTTTTGTGGTTTTTCACATTTTCTTTTTAATTCCTTATTGGTTTTTGATTAAGCATGTACACATTGCATGAAGTTTCACTTGTTAATTGCAGCACAAACCACTGTGTCATTGAAACAAAAGCAAATTAAATTAATGTGTATTAATGGGACCCAACATGTCAAATGGGAGATGATTCTTATTTTTCACTTCTCGCCTACTTGAATCCACTGTTAATTACCATATGACAACAGAAGTTAGAGATGTTAAAAAATCAACTTTATATGCACACCACTCTAGCTCCTTACACTCCCTTCCCTCCCCCCTCCTTATTTTTCCCTCTCTTAAGTTAGCTTTCTTTGTGACAACTTCCTTAGGTATCCTCCTTGGTAAAGACAGAACAATTTAAAAGTACAACAGTTGCACCAATACTGGGATTATCATGTTGCAAGGTTTTTGATGTGCTCAATGTGTACACATACTGTAGTGGGGAGGAAGGTAGGGGTAGATTTCTGGTAAAATGCCACTTTTTAGATCCATCCCTGGTTGGAAGGGCTCCCTTACCATACACTATCTCAGCTCACTACATAACGATCTTACCTCGACAGGAGACCCTCAATGAAGATCTCTACAGTCCCAGGAGACCATCAATATCAATGGCAAACCTGACCCAGACGTCGGAATACATCGAAGAGAGCTTCAAGCCACCTGCGGCCAGGGTAAAGTCTCTGCCCGTCAGTCTGGCAGTGGAACAGGATACAAGCTTAGGAGACGAAGATACAGGTCAGTTCATGTCGAAGATTGCTCAGATTTAATGTGAAATCTCTTTTAATTTATCTATCAAACAGAGGTGGCATTGCTGGGGAAGGGCCATTCGTCTCCAGGAGCAGATTTCTTTGAGAGTGCCGAAAGAGCAAAGTTTAGCAGGACATGGTTAATTGGTGGCCACCACTGACAGACATTCGTAAGAATGAAATCACAACACTATTGGATGGCCCACCTGGCTGAATCATTAGACAATTGAAATAAGTATTGAAAGGCGCCTGGGTTTGCCTATCCGGTGATCACGTACATGCTGACTCCCATGTAAGTGATCATGGCTTTCACTTGTGGGGGGTGAGGTTGAGCCCACTTCAGTCCCCCCCACTGCAAGAAAGGTGCACCCATGTTGCCTCTGATCAAAGCATCCTGCTGGTATATAATGGTGCCCAAAAAAAAAAAAAATTGGTTCACATCCATGTCTGTCATTTAGGATTATTCATCCACATGTATTGATCTGCACATGTCAGGATAATGAGGTCAGACAAAATGAGACAAACAGTTTAAAATGTCTCTTATTTGCTTGTTGGTTTGAACTTATGAATAGTTGAAATTTCAAAGCTTGAGACGTGACCCCAATTTCTCTTTTGCTGTATGGCCACCAGAGTCGCATTACACCGCCCACGACGAGACGCCGAGTCCGGTCCGGAAACCTGCAGTGCCAACAATCCACCTCATGCCCCCAGATATCCAAACAAGTTTACATCCTCCACGTTCTGACAGGGGGACACCGGTCCCACCAAGGAAACATTCGAAACAGAGTCCCCACAGGACGCTGTCTGCGACTCGTAGAAGAAACGCGAGCCAAACCGACTCCCTGTCTTCGGGGGAGAGTTACAGAACATGCGAGGAGGACGTCACGGTTAAACCTAGTTCATCATTTCAAAGACTTCACGATAACAGGAACCATCCCTCGGGGGAGGGTGGCTCTGCAGCACAAACGGAGGAAGTGCCACTCCATTTAATGAGCAAGAAGAGAGGCAGCCCCAGACTAGGAGCCAAGGGGTCACAGGGGACGAACACTCCAGAACCCAAGAGGAAGACTCCCCCGAGGTCACCAAAATTACGGAGAATATCTCCAAAGTCAACGAGGAAGTCAAAGGGATCGCCCAGTTCCCTAAAGAGGGAAGAGAACTCTCGATCCAGACTCCTGGATGGTAACAGTTCATCTGGAGAGAGCGATTCTCAGCATCTGCCTTTGGCAAGACAGAGCATCCGAGATTGCAGGGAAGCCTCGTCTCTCCCAGATGCTAGTCTACAAGATGAAAGAACTAGAATAGACGAGAAAGATGAAGCACTGATAAGCTGGGATTCGGATGATCAGGACACAGCAAGTGGACTGTCTCGGGATTCCCGCCCAACAGAAGACAGATTAGGCAAGGATATTAGTAGAACTCTCGGTGGGGAGGAAGAGACTAAGACGAGAAGAAGAAGCCCACACCAGAGGCGGGACATCCACATAAACAGTGGTGGCGATGGTGGTGAGGGAAGATCTGATGCCTCAAACTTAAAACATTAAAAATATTTTAAAAATTTAATCCTTGTAATAATTACTATCATGATAATTTAGTGATGCATTCTAGCCAGCAAGCACATCATGTCAATTCATAGTCACGTCTCACGTTATCCGTTCCTTCCCGCCGTCGGAAAAATGTCCGGCTTATCCGTGACTGTAGCCCTCGTCTAGCGTTTTACATTCCTGGATTACTTCTCCTCCCTCCCAAGTGCCCTAAATCTGACAGTGTAAGGAAACATTCAGTGGAAATGTTACTCTGGGAGGTGCGAAGAAGAGTTGGGGGGGTTGGTCAACATTTTTATTAATGCTTGTATTCATGAGATTGCCTGTCACAATTGTAAGAGTAGTATTAAAAGGGCAGTATATTTTTTCTAGTTTACTGGAGGGAAATTTTCCAATCTGTCGCAAATAAAGTTGGTCTATCAGGTCCTCAAACAAAATGGATTTGTTTGCACTGAGGCTTAAAAAGTGTCATCAGGAAGGCTTTGAATGCTTTTGGGTAGAGGCTGATTGGTTCAGTTATCACAGAGTTACATAGGATCAGTGAAAGGACTGGACCATTATCAACTTGTCGAACCTCTCTTTCACACAAAGCCCCGTAGTTGACTATAACTTTGTCTCATCGTTGGACCAAGAGATTTATAGACTTAAATTGTTCTAAGATTAACAGTCATGATTTTAGTCATTGTAGAAGTTCTTCAGATTCGCAGTTGAATACCGTTCACAGTCAGCCAGAATGACGTACAAAAAAAAAAATTCAAACTAACCAAAACATTTAAGCCTTCCCCTTGGTGTTATATTTCACCATGGTTATTCAACATGCTACTTCATAAAAACTTGTTTGTATTCTCCCAAACTGTAACATGCTATAATTTGCATGTTACTATGCCATAGGATCTCCCTTTTGTCTCAGCTTTATCAGGTATCTGTCGATGCCGTCCGGACGAATTGGACCAGTGAGAAATATTAACTCTTTTGCTAAATTCTGAAAACAAGAAAGAAAACAGAGGGAGGAAAAAGACGTTTAGAATATGTAGAGGCTGTAAAGTTTAAATTTCATCCTCTAATGTTGGTGAACCTGTCCTTTCAGGGGCATTTAATCGGTAAATGGCTCTTCAGATTTCTGCCTTGTTGGGAGTCCTGATTCACCAATCTTGTGAAGTCTGTGTTGCAGATATTCTGGAGATGTAGCAGGAACCTGAAATATAAAGGACCATCGTCCACAGACCCGACCCACTTCCCCACCCCAGTGCCCACAAGGCATGGTGCTGTAGCTGAAGTAGGACTGTGTACACTTTTAAGGTCAATAGCCTTTGAAGGGCAGTACTCCATCAACCGTAGAGGAAATCGGACCCCGTACGGCAACAAAGCAGGCACTGACAAGCCACACCTATGCGATCACTTATCAAAGTCAAATTTCAGATCAATGAAACGTTTGTATATTCAATGACTGGCCTCCATGACATTGGTTCCAAACTTTTGAGGGCTTGTTTTTTGGGGTTTTTTTGTGAGGCGAACTCACTTTTTACTGGAACTATATTTTTGGACTGTGTATTAGTATTTTGTGAATTTAGGAACTTTTCAGCTACTATTATTATAATGATAGTTTTACAATAATTCTAATAATAATCCATAAACAGAAACATCCAAGTTTTGTATTTGGTATTTTCTAGCCTAAGCATTTCGGAATGTATAATCGAAAACGTATCTTCAGGAAAAATACTACTGAAGTCGTTAAGTTTTTCTACTTCAGTTATTTCATGCTTGGCTGCAATCGGTTTATTTTGAAGTCGTTTTGCTGCCAATGTCTTAAAAACATGCCATAAATTAATGCACAAGGACAGCTTTTCTCTATTTTAGATGGCATTTGGTTCATGATTGTGAGGGAGGGGGCCAAAAAGAACATTATTCTACATAGAGAACATGAATAAAACAGTACCACTTCATCTTTGTATATCTTATGTGTGTGATAAATAATCCAGCTTCTTCATGGAACTATTTTAGTTCATGCCTAACTTTGTGTGTATGTAAATGTGGCTTGATGGATGCAATAACTAAGTCTCTTTCATTCAGTGCAAAAAGTAGTGAAATATTTAAAAACAAAACAAAACAAAAAAAAAATGAAGTTCATATATTACATCTGTTAAATTGGCAGCAATTGGTGTGAATGTGCCTTGCTTCATGTGCAGTGACAAGAAAACTGTTTTGAGCTGTTGGCATAAAGCTTAGTAACATGACTTTTTTTTTTGAAGATTCACACGAATTCAAGCCGGGATTTGTTCTGTTCTGTTTCAGCAGCAGGTTTGTTGTAGATGTCTACGAGAAAATGAATTCCGTTGGTATCCTCGTTTTTTGCTACATGTGTCCCATTGTTGCAATCACATGCTCGTATTTTTTTGGGTTTTCTTTCTTTTGCATTTTTGGGGATTGGCAGGGAAGCAAATTTGTGCACTCTTTATTAAGTTATGTCCGTATCCTTTGCAGTGTGTATGCATAATTAGTGTGAGCCATATATGCAGTAACCGAGTGTTCGTGGTCTTCTGTTAACAATCAAACTTGCAGAAATGTTGACAATGTGTTCTTCTCAAAAGAGAATGTTCTTTGAAATTTAAAACAGTGTGAGGGCAGTAGCATAACATTATTTTCATGTTAATGATGCACTTGCGACAAATTTGGTCGTGTTGCCACAGCCACAGATTTTACACACCTCAAGAGAACCAGTTTAAAAGTTTAAGACCATGATGTTTACCACTGCACTGCAACCTCAAGGTTCTGACAGTGTCCTTTAAGCTGGTGGTGAGTTTGTCACCGTGAAAGCCATCCACATATAAAACTTGTGGTGTTAGTAAACTGATTTGAAAAATGAGTTAGAAGGCGTTGGCCTTTCCTCAACTGGATATCACCACAAGTGGGGGTGGAGTTTGAGGCGGCAAGATTGTCATTTGAGAAAGAAATCCAAGTGTGAATTGTTAGAAGCTGTTGTAATTGTTTACATAGTTTTGAATTTTGCCAAAATTTGGAATTCCTTTAGAAAATGGTTTGGTCATTTGAGAGCTGGATAATCGTTGACCTGAAGTGTTTCATATTGACATTCAAACCTGTCAGCCAGTTTAATGAGGTTTTGGTATTCAACGGTTTTTTTTCACCCACGCACCAGCAGTTTCCATCTTATTATTGCGTCTCTTGTTTGAAGTACTTTCATACCGCACTCACGTCTGGTTCGTGATAAGCATCATGACTATTTATTTGTCGTACAATCCGCTGTCTGGAACCCAGACGGGACTGGTCTGCAGCAGAAAACGCGTCTCTCGTTTCCGCTGTGCAGTGGCGGGTGCTTCATGTCGGCAATTTCGCATGGACCCTGTCATAGCCAAAGTTACATCCATTTGTTTTAGTGACATCAAACTGAAGTTGATCCACCCACGAGATAATTAGAGTGATGGAGGATCAGAAATAATCTCCACTGCTGTCAAAGATGCAAAGCATCAGCAGGTCCTAGGTTTGCCATCGCCAAGATATTGTTGTCTTTGGTAGTTTTAAAGGACTTTGCGGTTAACCAAAGCAAATCAGGTTACTCCTCTCTGTCTCTACGTACATATATATGTACATTATAAATAAAATGACCAATCAAATCCAATTAATCCTAGATCCGTTGTTCGTATTTGTAGCCAAACAAATTTTGATGTGACCAATTGGAATGCCAGCTGCAATGGGTACCCAAACTTTTTTGTCTTTGGGGCATTTATTCCGTGTAGATTCAATATCTTAGCTTATGCATAGTTTTTTTTTTTTTCATTTTCTTTTTTTTTTGTATTGTTATATGTAAATCAGGCATCAAAGTTGATTCTATTTTTAGGTAATATGGAAGCCAGGCTCTCAGTTACATGTTTTGTTTAAAGCAGCAAAAGGCAAACTGACAAAATTGTCAAAAAAAAAAAGAAAAAAAAAACTGGAGAAACCCTGCTGACCTCAAGGTAAAACCTGAGATCTGTAATCTTGTAGTTTCTGAGCATGCACAGCTATCCTGAGATCCTTCCTGGCTTGGTTGTCAACT
>VJOZ01014435.1:705-14747 GCA_009801055.1 Stichopus horrens | reverse complement strand
CGCCTGCTGCTCCCGTTGCTCCGCGAGGGTGTTGCTATGTCTCTGAGAACGCTCCAAGTGACGTTGCTCTTTGATTTCCTGGATTCAGATTGAGAGGACAGACCGAGTCAAAGGGAGTTCATATTCCACCTCATCGAGGTTCAACTTCTAAGCAGTGCCAGACATTAATTAGTGAATAACTCAAGCTTGCACTACAGCTTTGCATATCATGGCGTTCCTGACCCAACTTAATGCACTGTTGCTCAGGATGTCATGTGACTTGAGTTAAGTCCTGTCACATGACACCTGAGTAAAAGTCCATTCAGCTGGGAGGAAAATGTCAGGAAATTTGGGGTCAAAGACATAATGCAGAAGGAACAAAAGCAGTGAAGAAAAAAACATAACTTTATCATTTCTCACACAAGAAAGACAATTGCCAAAGATTAAATTCCCTAGAAAGGGAAACTAAGGTAAGAGTTGTTCTACAAAGTAAGGGTCAGTTCTTCCCTCTGGCATCAGAGTGACAGTTACACAAGGAGACACTGCATTAATCGTGACATAAATACCAATAGCACACAAAAGCCACGTATTCCTATATTTCAGCAAAAAGTGTTACAGCCAGAGAGGAAACATAAAAAGGCTAGTCAGCTGCATGTAGACCTCTACTGTTGGAAAAACAAATTTTGAACGCAGCTGAGGTGGCGAGAATGTCTGTTGTGGCATCCATACGATCAAGATTCCAGTTTGTTGATCTCTTTTGAATGTTCCTCTTTTGTCAATATGGAGTCAATCCACTGACCTAGCAATCTTGTCCATGGCACAACCATTTTTTGAAGGGGGTTAATTCATACCATTACCAGGGTTGATTCTCACTGAACATTTATGTGCAGCAGTGCTGAGAAGGTACGGGGATGGCTGTCCACAGGGTCTGTTAATGTAGTGATGCACCTCTGAGACTCAGAAATCCATTTTCTGGATCAGTCGGTTCTCAAACTTTTTTAGACTGCTACCCCCATTAATCACCTTGGACTGTCCCAAAAATGCCCCCTGCCTAGATCGCCACAAAGTGCCTTTCCATGGCTCCGCAAGGGTAGCCATGGCCATCCGAAATTTTTTTCCCCTGGGGTGTCTCATTTGCCGAAATTTTTGTACCATTTTTGTCTGAACCTAGAGGCATACCCCCTACCCCCCATCCCTTGCACACTTATGCTTTATGCAATGACAAAAAAAAAAAACAACCGGCAGAAGGCAGACACTCTGTGAAACTGACAGTCAGAGCCCAAATGTTGCTCAGTCAGTGTGAGGGGTAAGCTTGGTGTAATATTGCCTTTAATTGCGCCAGTGGTGTGTCTAATTGCACTAAATAAGTAATACTGCCACCATCCCTTTTCCCCCTGTACTCTGTAGTTCCCCTCTGAGACTTCCCAACACCCTGGGGGATGAAAGACATCTCTTTGAGAACCACTACTTTGGAGCTCACCTGTCTCTTAGCTCGAGCTTCGTCGATTTCTTTATTCCTCTGGGCCTGCAACTCCGCTCTCTTACTCTTCCGCTGCATGAGGGCCTCCATCCTCATCGCCTCTCTGGTCCTCCCTTCTTCCTCACGTCTCGCCTCTTGGTTCCTGATGCTGTTGCTCACTGTTCTCTTGGCGTGGTGGGCCATCTGGACCTGCTTCTCGCTCATCGCATGTCGCTGGGCTTCCCTCTGGATCACATCGGCGGTGAACTTCCTGAAGGATCAAATAAAGTGTTCAAAATGTTCAGTACCGTAGCCTACAAGGCATGTGGCCCAATGGCCCATGAAAATCAAATTTTTGGAGGCCTCAGGGACCCAGAGAAACTGTATGCACTTTCCCCCTTGTACCTCAGATGTAAGATGCTAATAGAACCATGTAATCCTGAAGAATACGAGCAATTTCTCCATTCTTTGATGCCCTTTTTTGTGGGGATGATCAATGGACCATACTTTCTGCATTTAGTAACCTCACTCAAAATGGTGACAGCACGAAACTTGAGATCTCTCTATAGTCAGTTATCTCAAGCAATCTTCAAAACAATAAAGTGAAGGTACCATCAGTGATCGATGTCACAGCTCTCCAGTGGGCAGTATTGGCTGATACCTGACTGTAACGTTTGGAATGAAAGGCTCACAATTCTAACCTAAGATCATCTTAGGCAAGGAGATATGTGTGCACTAGAGCTTAACACATTACTGTCTGGTAACTATCCTATTACAATGGGGAGCAACACCTCACTCTGAGATGATCTTAGGTTAGATTTGTGAGGCTTCCATAATGATCTAAGAGATTTGCTTACAATTTAGTATCTTTTTCGATGGGGTTTTTAATTGGGGACACCATAATCAAACCTCAGTCATGGCCATGGGACACAAATTACTGGTTCCAATGACATGTAATTCAAACATACAGTACTGTAACTTCTTACAGGAGGAGAAGAGGAAGTTTTGGCACACTGCAAAGAAAGCATGGCTTTAGAGAAGCATAGCCAACTTACAATACTGTACACATATGTGCAAAGCTTCCTCCTGATCTGACCAATGATGTCATATAAATGGCAACATCAAGATTTGCACAAAAACACTAAACAAAGGTGCCCATTTAACACTGAAGATGTCAAAAAAATATTAAAACACAACATAAACAATAAAAGAGAAATTTGTACATGTATTCAAAGCAATAAAATTATTTTCACAGGGTGAAAAGTCTGTGGACTAATGAAAAAAAGAAAACTACAGACTGTAAGATAACTACAGTGCTAACTAAAGGAACAATTGCCCAAAATTCCTTTGCTTGTGTTTACAGAAATTTAGGACAAAGGATGGTGGATAAAAAAAATAGCGGCAAAGACAGTTGAGCATGACATGTCAGACATACTATGTGACAGAGCACAGTAATCCTGTGACAGTAGGACATGTCACAACATGTATCAACCTGTCACAGATTGACAGATTTGACTTGAGTATAGTTACATATTTAAGACATTTTTATCAACCATTACCAAGGGCACTTGAAGTAAGAAATGGGTAAGGAGGGTGGGAGGCAGTAAATATATGAAAGCACACAACCCTCAATACAGTTGCAGGGTAAATGCCTAAAAGAGCACTCTGAGAAAATAGTACAACATGTAATATTATGTACATCAGTAAGGGCACTTTTTTTCGTCAAAAAAGGAACTACAGATCTACATTTTTTGGGGTGAAGGTTAATACCCAGAACGACACCGGTTCTACCGGTTTTTAGAAGAAGATCCTTGCTCCGCCTCTCCCCCTGCCTTGATCTCTGAAAACTGCCATTTTACAGGCATGTCTTACTGTGTTGCTCAAACCATTCACTGTGTGAGAAATCAGCAATTTTGTTTTCACGAAAGAACTCTAACGGTGGGAGTCAAATTTCTTGTTTCCTTCCTGTTCCAGCTGACATTTTCACAACCTTGATTCGGAAAAATAAACACCACCCACAGTTTACTTGTTGATCCTTACAATAGCAAATGTTGACTTAATGAGTTAATGGTCACAATAGTACAGTGGACTGGGTGTCTTCCTCAAATTTATAGCAGTATCCAGCTATGCCGCTCTATATCGATGATCAGTTTTTAACGTCTTGACTGCATGCTGCCTGTAACATCCTTACAATACAGGCTTGATCTTTAAACCTTTTTGCAGGAATTGTGTGCTTGGGTACATTCATTTATGATCCTTTTTCCACAGCATTTTTTTTTTAATTGCACTGTGTACTTAAGTGGACCACATTGTACTGAAAACATTTTGGTAAAAGTTTTGTAACTGTCCAGATGGATGTCGGGCAAACTCTCCTTTTTGTTGTTGTTGCAATAGCTACAGACAGAGCCTGAAGAAAGTAGGCATTGAGTGTGATGTGACCAAGGTAACTCTGCCATGAGAAAAAAACCCATAAAGAACAGAAACATGCAGGAAACAGTCAAAAA
This sequence comes from Stichopus horrens, assembly GCA_009801055.1. Classification (NCBI taxonomy): domain Eukaryota; kingdom Metazoa; phylum Echinodermata; class Holothuroidea; order Aspidochirotida; family Stichopodidae; genus Stichopus; species Stichopus horrens. The sequence goes on along the minus strand of VJOZ01014435.1, from coordinate 10,805 downwards.
GTTGCTTCACTACCTGTGAATGATACACAAACTAGTTTTACGCCAAAACACGACTTAACGTTTGACATGAATATGTATGTGTGTAAAGGAGAGAAACATCAATACAATCAACTTTGTCCCATAATTTGGACTGATTAAAGTTGCAATACAGTGTGATTAACACCAAGGTGCAAAGTGGGCAAACGATGGCAGCCTGGACCGTTACGACCACCCACAAATTTTGCTCATGCCCAGTGTTCCCACTAAGAGGCCGTGACACAATTTTCACCCAGTGACCTGGTACAGTTACTGATGCAATGGCATGGCAATTCAATGCACTGATGTATGTGAGGATAGTGCGGTTACCTGCCCCTGAAAAAATTGTGACTCAATTTTGCTCAAAATTCATTATCTTGACCCAACGGATGTTTTCCCAGATGAAACATTGCTTCACGGCGTCACGCCTCCTTCTAAACTCCTCACACAAAGGTCCAAACAGCCGGATAGAATGGATGGACGGAACGGCCAGTTGCCCGAGTTTGTCGGCAAAGCATGACTTCTAAATGTTGTCACTCTTTCACTTCCACCATTTGCGGTGACCATTTTACAGCTTTCGCTTTTACTAGTCACGCGTTTTCAAAAGTGTCGCATTATTTTTAGAAACAAGTTTGTTTTGGTTCTTTTCAATGGCTACCCCTTCTCCTATTGTGTTGAGAGTTTCTTTGAACAAAGAAAGGTAAAGGACAAACCATTAACCATGTCAAAAGGACCCTACTTTGCACATGAACTTCAGTAATTGTTACATTGTGACAAAACGACATAGGGAACTTCCCATTCGTTAGTCGACATGAACTTTTATGATGCAGTCAGGACCCTGTTTTATGCTACTGTACAGCTGACTTTCACTTTTATGATAAGGAACAATTCCACTCGAATTTGAACAATCACAACTTCCTGAAGTTTCTTTTGAAACTCTCGACTATGGTAAGTACTACAAAAAAGAAATGAAAGCAATAAACCTGGATAATTACAGTATAGCAGCAAGTATGATAGAGATTAAAACACAACAACATGGGAATGTGCATATCAATTGAAACCCTGAGATGGGCAATTTCCGACGATGCGGCTCTCATTCCACGGCAAGTTGACGTGGACCTCGCACAACATGAGAGACCACCCCACGTTGATGCAGATGACAAGAGCAAACTTCATATTGTTGGTATCAATGCATCACCATAGCATCACTTGTCGATTGTAGCATGACATGGTAAATGTATCACATATCAACAGATGTAGTCATGGTACGGTGCCTGATCGGGAGGAGGTTTTGAGCAGTCTATTGATAGAGGGTGCTGGAAGTATATTATATACCACTAAAATCTTTCTCAATGTTATTCCTCATAAATGATTTTGTGTTGTTCAGCATAGGGTACAGTACGTGCAATTCGTTTCCTTGGCTTAAACCTGACCAACATTTAAAATAGTCACATTACATACGGCTGTATAGCACAAAAACGACAAATTTGGTGGTTATCACCCACAAAGTCTTAACTCCTAAAAATGTAAGAGCGAAAACAAAAAATGGAAGAAAGCAACTGATTCTACTGCATTCCAAAGTCTCCACATCGGCACATGTACGAAAATTGGATATTAATAAAATAACATTCAAAACCACCAAAAACACTCTGGTACATAGTATAGTATGCACAAGTTCAGCACACTTTAACTGTAACAGGTACAAGGTAAGAAAGAAGGTAAAATAACAAAAGAAGACCTTAATCACATAGTGGTGTCTGAAAATAAATACATTTATAAAAGCAGTTGAAAATCACACAAAAAGAGGACATTGGAGAGAAAAGCAGAGAATTTGAAAAAAAAGAAAGAAAGAAGGCAGAACCATCAATGGGTTGCTAACTTGCATGCATGAATTCAACTTTTTCAAGAACAGTACACACTTCTGCCTGCAGGTCTTGCTAAAGCTGGGTGAAAAGTTTTACAGGAGCAGCAATGGGTTGTTAGTTTGCATGCATGATATTGGCGTCTTCCACAGACCACTATAAGCTACAGTGTGTGAGTCTTACCAAACTTGGCAATCGATAGGCCCAACTTTTATGCCAGCAACGTCTGTGTGGTATTTCACGGTCACAGATCTGGTGAACACGGTGAAAAAAAAGTTTTTCCCGAGAAAAGTGTAAGTGTCACCACGACAAAGGTTTGCAAAGGGCTGTGAATGGGGTGTCATGAGCAGTACTTATTCTGAAGGAATGATTTTTCTCTGTCTGAACAAGATACATCGTTTATTTGCCATTATGAACTGAAGGTATCATTCCAAGGTACAGTGCCCCGCATGATTCGACTTGCTTCTTTTCCTCATACTTTTGCACACAAACAAGGAAGAAAACTTTACATAGTTCAATAGGCATTTTCTCTCTTACAATGAGTAGAACAGCAATACGTAAATGTACTGCAACAAATGATTTCAATGTGGCAGTGCTATGGGTGATTCACCACAGTAAGTGTTGTACAGGCAGTCATTGTATTTCTTTTTTCATTTCAATGACACCGACTTGATCTGCTGGGACAACGCATTCACATTATTGGTTTTGAAAACATTCAGTGTGCTTTTGTTTTTTCATGTTAAATACTGGACTCAGAGCTAAAGTACATCGCACTAGCTTTTCAAATACTTCTTGATTTTACTCTAAATTTAATGATCTTATATCAAATTTCACAGGCAGTGTTTCATCAATCTGCCAGTTTGGCACATGTCAGAGTTTATAAGAAGGCACAGAGGTTAAACGAAGGCACAGAGGTCAATCGTCTGGGCACATCTACTCTTCATTTTCGAACTCCCTACAGGAAAGTGTGTGAGTGTGCACAAGTTTTTGATGATGGGTTTGCAGGGCCCTGGATGCAGTGGATTTATTGTACAAATTTTGGTTTACTCTCCTAAAGGCTACCCCACGCAGCGCCGAACCAACTGCAGGGAGACAAAAGACTTGTCGCAAATGAGTCTTACCGAGTTTTAAACAGTTGCATTGTGACTAAGTCGGGTCGCATGCTAGATGCACATTGAACCAACCCCTCCATCCTGAGTCCACATGGGGGTCACCATGGGGGTCACCATTGTGACATTCCGTGCAGTGACTTGATCTCGGAAATGTGTCAGTCATCATTGGCTATGAAACCAGCAGTCTCGTTGCAGTTGGATCATTGACAGGTGCACATTGGCCATGCTACTTGACTCTAATGGAATGGCTAAAAACTTGCGACGAATATCAAACTTGTCTGAGATGCCCAATTTCCATTACACGCCTTAAAAACCTTTTGCAAGCGAGTCAGGTCACACCAACTTTGTCGCACACAACACCGATGCGACTCGCATCCAACAACCAATGAGTTACACAGTTTTGTTGCGTTGTAGTCGGGTTGGGGCGGTGTGCACTTTACTTTCGACTTTACACAGACTATTCAATATGCATGCGTTGCCATCTCTGTCACAAAGCTATGATTTTCAAACAGCAATTGGTTTGCAAAGCGAAGCATGCGTTTCTCTCCAAACTGTTCGCATATGTACTCGCACCACAAAACGGGCCATTTAATGAAACCCTAAAGGGTTCAAAGCTGGAGAATTGTTTTGGAATATGAACATCAACCAGGCATACATACATGGCGGATTGAAAACTTTTAATGGGATTTTTCGAGAAAAGCCTTCCGCTGGAATTTCTCTGAAGCCTGCCTCCTCCCTCCTCTGTGCCATTTTGCTAAAGGGGATTGTCAAGATGGTAAGGAGGCAGGGAAAGACCATTTTTTTCTTTCTATTCCAGATATGACAAATTTATGGAAAATAGCAGAACATGGCTATTAACCTGACAACAACAAGAGGGAGACTTTTCAGACATGTTTTTGAAGGCACTTGAGGATAATTTTTGGCAAAGTACAAAGATTCCTTTACTGAGATTTGAATTAATGTAGCCCAAGATGTAAAAATGTACAGCATGTTTTGTTTTCAAAAGACAGCAAGTGGTATTCTTTGCTCCAACTTAAGCCTAGCTGTTACTTGGTGTTAGTCAGAGAGCATTAGTAAAGGCTGCAGCTATGTGCATCTTTTTGCTTTTTCACTCACTTTAAAAAATAACGCTTGGTTTCAACATCTTACTAAAATCTAGGTCTCGTTTCCATGGCGATTCAGTGGATCACATTCGACCAAAGATGACATGTATTTACCTGTTTCTTTCTTCTTTGGCTTCTTTCATTCTCATTGCATCATACTCCTTTCCTTTCCATTTCGCCTCTCGTTTAACTGCCTCCAGTCGACGCCTGTCCAACATTGCCTTTTCTCGTGCCTCCCTGATCATGTCCCTCGTGCCCACAGATGCACTCACTGGTCTACCAGGCCCCTGAGGAACCAGCCTGTGAGGTGGTTGAGGGTGTCTCAGCAGCCACTCCAGTTGGGCCCTATCACTTTTCAAGGTGTGGTCCACACTGCCAAATGTGGAGGACCGGTTGGGTGGACCAACATGCTCATAGGAGAAGTAGGCCGGGGTGGCTTGTTCATGCTGTGACTTGAAGTACGTTGGGTGAGCTGTAGTCGGCTTTGGCTGATCTTGTATAGCCTCATTCTGTTTATTAGTAGGACTGTAGACCAAGTTAGGTGGGAATGGTTGCCTATATTGCCATTCTCTCTGAGCGTTGTCCATTTTCACAGAATCGCGGTCATCAAAACTGGTTGATTGCGACAAGGAGCCGACGTAATCTGTGGGTTCAACATACCTGGGTTGGACTCTTGCCTCCATTGGGGCACTGAGCGATGTCTCACGAAAGGGACCCACCTTGACCTTTGACCTGGGCTGTGGAGTCTGCTTCCAGTATTGCCACATTGGTTTCTCCCCAAAGGTCCTCTCCGAGGTTGAAGAACGTAACAGGGCAGAATCCGTCATACTCCCAGCATCGACCAGCGACAGCGTTTGCACCCCTGCATCTACGAGCTGGTCATCCTCACACCCTGAGTCAAAAACAACCTCGTCCTCTGGTGCAGACTTCTCCTCCGAGATTCCGCTGTCTTCCAGAGAGTCATCCACTTTATCCTCAAAGCAGACCTTTCTATCTGTCAGCTCTTTGGATCGTCCCAGCCTGGATCTTAAAATCAAAGAATCTGTCATTCCAGATTTGCCGTTCTCTGCCAGCTGTTTCATGACTTTCTCGTGGAGTTCGTCTCTGGTCATGTCGGTCCCCGGGATCAGTGTGTCGACAGCATCACTGGTAATGATGCTCCTGTTGAGGCCCCGGACAAGGTGCACATAGTGGTCACGACCGTGAGCAACGGCCTGGAAGTCGCGCCGGTTGCCCAACGACGAAACAGTCTCGAGCTCCACAAACGGCCTCAGAGCAGACTGGTGGTATGTTGTGACAGATGGATAATGAGAATCATTGAGAAGGAACTGGCGGGCAGTGAGAGGCATCTGTATCTCCAGTTTGATCCTCTTGTACAAATCCTGCGGTATCCAGACGGCTCTTTGTTTGGGGACCTTCTCTGTTTTACCGTTGAAGAGATTAACTATCAGAAACTCTGTATCAGCAGCACCTGCATAGAAGAATGTTACAGACATTTTAACACAAACCATGCCTATCCTAGCCGTTGGTCATAATTACAGTACCCAGATGAAGAGCTAAAGAAAAGTAGTTGTAAATTATGTCTTTTTCTCTTGAAGTTACATTTACATTGTTTCACATTCTAGCATCATTTTGGTCCAATTTGTATATTCTGGTAAAATTTGATTCACATCAGAAGAAATAGCTGAAAAAAAAAAGGGTGGATGGTAGGGGTCATGGCAAAGGGCTGGACATTGCTGCAGTTTAAATGCTCAACATAGGGATCATTTTATGTTCACTGTTTCAACATGACCTCAAAAATGCAGTGCACTAGAAATGTCATGGACAGCAGATACAGAGAGAAGTAATCAAAGAAGGAATTACACAAACACTTCAACCATATAAGTTAGAACAGAAATGCTGCAACATGCCTGCATGTCGTGGCATTCTGGAGTATGCTACTCTCTAGTAGACTAACACCAAACTGATACACAGCTACCGTACTTGAAGACAACGATTAATCCATTGCACCAAAAACCAAAGAAAAGAAACTGTGCATGCTTGGTCATAGCAAAATTCAGTGATGGATATTCTTGTCAGTTTAGCATTGTTGTAAAGTCTGTGTGTTGCATATTTAATTTTGCTTAAAAACTTTTGTAACTGCATCGGATGTGGGCCTACCTATTTCAAAAGATGTAAATAAGTTTACTGTAGAAATGCGAACATGTAAAATAATAAACAGAGTGGCTACAGATGGCATTTATTCATCCCGGCAGTGCTTAGTAGATTTACTTACATCCTGAAGAACGTCCCTCTATTCCTTCCAAAACTATCCCCGGTGCCATTCGATGGGCTCCTTTCTCCCAGGGGGTTAACACCCTGTCGCCAGGGGTGATGGTGTGGCGCATGGCGTCGTTGTAAGCGATCACGTCAAGCAGTCCGGTCTCTTGTGACAGGTGCTGCAGCTTGGGTCCCTTGGGGTCGCGGTCGAAAGTGATCAAAACCGTCCGCTGAGGGCTCGCCTGAGGAAAAGTGAAAGAGCACCATGTTCAGTAAATACAACAGGCCAGTGCAGTACATCTACTAGGGTGAGATCAATGGTCAATCAAAGTTCTACCGTGGAGGGAGAATTTTTTTTAGAAAACCACTGACAGCTTTATGTTGCTGGTTTTATTCATGTTTGACTATTCTAAAATTGAAAATTTGTATAATTACACATTTTGTAGTCCAGTTTGATTTTCTTTTTTTACATGTTTAGTAGAGTAAGCTCATACTGCCAAAACTGAATGCATGCAGCTGAATTTGCCCCACAGAGTATTTACACTGTAGAGATTACTTAACAAAGCTGAGCATTAACAATCCTTAATGTTCAGCCCTGCCTAACAAACAAGCTGTCTTTGACCAATGACTGCTCTTCCTATCCCTTTAGTAAGTGGAGAGAGCAATGAGAGGTAACACTTTAATTGCCTGGCCAGATAACAAGCACATGTCAGTTCCCACGGACAGAACATAGACATCATGACAGATACATGACCCCCTTATATGGTCTGCCTCCCCCCCTACCCCCATGCTGGGTGATTGTAAGTGCAATAGCAACTTAGGTGCTTATTTGTACATAGACAGGTACTAGAGAGTAGCAATGCCAATGTTCCAACTACAAAATGGGTGAGTTTTTCTTTACAATTCAAAATATTTGTACTCACTTCTTCAGTCAATATTCCAGGGCAGTAGTAGCCATCACGCTCCCTCTTTGCTAGGACTCTCATACCCTGTATGAGTCCCCTGTCCACTGCTAACGGACTAGAGTGAGACACCAGCCTTTTGACAAGTCTGGGGGGCCGATAGGCCTCCCAGGCAGTCCCTGAATACTGCACTGCCTTTGATGGGGCCATGTACGTTAACGGTACAGTCTGAGCGGCCTCCTCTTGAACCACAGGGTTGTAATTCAATGAAGTTCTGACAGTGCAAATTTTAGCTGGTCTTGCTGGGGGATTGGCATCTGCCTCTCCATGGGCCCTCACAACACGATCCTCACTAGTTTCGTCTTCTTCATCACCAGTGGATGGAGGGAGAGTCTGGCTTCCTTCTAGCGTCAACGGAACTTGAGTTGTATACACTGGATTGTTAATGCGGCGTCCTGCATGATCAGCACTTACAACGACAGTAATCCTCTCCACGTCTCCCCTTTGGGTCAGCGATATCAGGCGAAATGTACCTGAGGTTTGTACCGCCAAACTTTCCAAGAAGTCATGAGCCGGGGTGTCAGCAGAGGCCCCCACCAGGTAGATGCAGTGGATGGGCCGACCCTGGCTCACCTTTGCGACCTCTCTCAAAATGGAATCGGGACCCTGGTCGGGAAGTCCGTCTGTGATCAGGTACACCCCCTCACAGACAGGATCTGAGAACGCAACCCATAGCGCGTCCAAGGTGTTTGTCCCCGTGCTGCATTCCAACTTCCTCAACCATTCTCCGGCGACTGTCACCGTCTGTGGCGTGCACTTGACCAGCTTGTCGGCCCACGGTGTGACGGCGGAGGAAAACTGGACGATGTTAAACATGGTATCTTTCTCCTTGAAAGACCTGGTAAGTAGGGCCTCCAGAAGGTGTTCCTTAACCACGGGTAAGTAAGGGTACATGCTCCCAGAAGTATCAATGAGGAATGTGACATTCTTCTCCTCAATGCCTCCTATAATTGTGGGAGTACCAGTCGGAGGTTGCACTGGTATGGACGCCATCGAGCCACAGTATAGTACACAGAAATGAAATGTGACAGTACAGTCCTTGTTGGTACTTTACATGCACTGGTCAACTGTATGGATAGAACAAAATGACATGAGAAAAGATTACATTCAATTTGACATGGCTAATTTTACTAAGTTTGATTACCTCTGACAATATACAATACTGCATCAAAGGGGAGTACAAGCAAAAATGATTTCACGGTGGCGATCACTGAAAAGGTTAATTTCACGAATACTGGGGGACCTTCAACCGTTTATGATCAATATGAATATACTGTAAGTACAGTTTATATACACAGCACAGACAAGACTTAAATTCTCTTTTAGTTTCCAAGTTGCACATGAAATAAAACCCTGCATTGAAACCAAAATATTGATAACATTTGTTCAAATTCATCACTCTGTTTAAGCACTGATCAGTTTCATGGTCCTCTGCCCTGATGAATGGGAATGTCTTTAGTTTGGATCAAGTGTTTTGAATCTAGCAAATGGAAGGCCACTTGATAATTTGCAACAATAAAATTGGGTTGATGCAGTCCATTTTAAGTATCATTTGATGTTAGATGGTCACCCAAACCACACACGTGATCATCTTAGGACAATGTTGTTGGGAAAGGGGTTTTTGAGTAATTTTCATGGTTTGGTGTTTGAACTTGCATTCTCCCTCCCCCGCAAAAAAAAAAAAAATTATAGTATTCTGTCACCAAACTGGATGGTATACAGTAGTTTTTAAACTGGTCCCCAAAGAAGAAAATAGAATTCAAATCACGAGCAATGCTTGGTTACAATGGGCTGGCAAGAACCCTGCCCCTGGGTATACCCTTTAAGTGTAATGCTGTGAGACTGCAGGTACTGTAAGCCTAGTTGCTGTCCGTTAGGCCTACTGATGTGAAATACAATAACATTGGTTGTGCATCCCTACTCTGATGTCTGGATTAGCAGAAGAGTGTTTACTCAAGACTTGTAGCTTCCACATATTTTGGCAAAGATCTCTGGAGTAGGGGCACCCTTAGATTTGTTATTGATCCCAGGCTACCTGATGCTGTCTTGGCTCTTACAGTATGTTTTGTACTTATTGTGCAGCACATAATTGACAGATCTGGGAATGTTTGGTACAGGCCTACAGTAATAGGCCTGATATTTACTGCACTTATCGGGTTGATGTAAACAAGACTTGGATTTGTATACTGTAGTAAATATAGTCATACTACATCTTAGTACTTATGCAATGATAACCTACAGTACCATAACCGAGGAAAGGAAATATCTAACAATGACACATCATTTGGACGGCGTTTAGTCTAAAATAACATTGTTGTATGTTGGGACCTACAATAACACACTAAACGATTTGATCAGAGATGATAAAATAAGTAAAATCCCTCATGGGCTTCAAGGGAACTATCACAACTACTGTATGTGATGGGTGACCAGAAAAAGAACAACAGACTGTAAACTACATTCCTTTCCTAACAGTTTTACTATACAGCACTAAAAAAATGAAATGATGTGGAAAGATTTACTGTGTTGCCTCTTCACAATTTAAAACTGAGTATGACTTTTCAGGGCTTGAAAAACTGGGTGCGCCAGGGCACTCTGTCTGATGACGTGAGCACCAACTGTTAATAAATTGCACAACAGAACATGATACCTATTAATGGACACTCAAAATCCATGCGTCAGAATTGTGATATAATGGAATCAAGACAGGATATGTTTCATTGTGCACACCACTGAAATGGACATCTTCAAAAACTCTGAAAGCTAACAAAAGCCACAACAGAAAAG
>VJOZ01014428.1:5017-17886 GCA_009801055.1 Stichopus horrens | reverse complement strand
CAAATATGTTAAAACAACACAATTAGACTCTCTCCATAAATATGTACATGGCACTATCAAAGAGTCACATTTGTTTATTTTTTTATTTTTTTCTTACCATACTTAATCCAAGACCTGCTTTCCGAAATTTCCATTATGCCAAACAGATTTTTCTTTCATACAGCACACGATAAGAGATGCCACTGTCAACGTTTTTTTTTCTTTGTTTTTTTCAACTTTGAAACTGATTTGTTATTTATGGTAACATCTTATATTTAACAGTGTGAAACTGTTTTAACATATTTGTTGAATTTGTAGGATTGTAAGCAACAATACACATTTATATGTAAAAATAAATGGAGCAAATAATCCAAATGAATTACTTATTCCTTGCAAATATTCTGTAGCAAGTTAAAATACAAGATTCTCTCAAAATTCTCCAAGGGACAACTGAAAGTGTACTGCAACTTCTAAGCATCTTGCATTACTCACGTGATGTTGGCTTTATGTATGGTAAGTTGAAATTAACCCACATTTGTCTTCTCCAGTACTCAAACTGTTTTCTGTCTCTTACCTCTGTCTGACTTCTGATAGGATTTGACCGACATGATTGATAATTGTTAATGATCAATAGATGATCATACTAATTATACATGGATAGTCATATTGATCAATCACACTGATCAATGAGATGATTATGCTAGCCAACAGAAATCTTTCTTACTTCCGCCAATATTTACTGGTAATATTCCAGTTTTGTACTTGCAGCAGTAACGTTCTAGGTGATAGTCTTTATAGAAATGTTTGACTTTGACTATCATGTGCGACCTCAACTGACACAACACCTTTAACTAATTATTCAACAAAAGACACCTACTATGTACGTCCCAACTTTGGATTTACAGTAACACTACTTATAAGGATAAATTTAAGATCTCAACCTGAGCTGATTTCAACTGACCTTTAAACAGTAGAGATCACCTACCCTTGACTTATATCTAACACCTAACTTTTACAGTTCAACCAACATCATGCTGCTGGAAATTGGGTTGTTTGCAAAAGAGTTACATATCTTTGGCTTACGCTGATCTCAAATAACCTTTGGAGCTGGAAAACAATAGAGATGAATGTCTCACCAACGGTTACCTTCATGTCAATTTGAGACTGTTTAAAGGCAGGTGTTAACACAAAATACATGTCATCGACAAAGCACAGATTCCTTCAACAACATTCAACAAGGATTGCATATAAGGAAAGAGCCTAACCCTCATTGTCTTCTAGCTTTGCCTACTGTGAAGAAAGAAATGCCAAATAAAGTTACTTAAAAAGGCACTGATTTATTTCATGGCTGCTATTATATAACAGTACTGAATTTGATGCAACATTTACATAATAATGTAAAATATTCCAGAACAGATGTTAATGTGTCTTAATGTCAGCCAAAGAAAATGTTCTCCTTTGTGGGATGTCCCCACCAACATGCACAAATACAAGGATACACCAGTCACATTCTAGTACAGTGGCAAGCCAGCCCTGCAGGACTGAAAAAAAAGCCCAAAATGAAGCCCCAATATATGTAGCTGGGGTTAGGGTTCTGCAATTTCTCTGATTAACTTGACACATGCTGCTAGACAAAACCATGTACAGGTTTCTGAACCAATAAGATACAATCTGCATAGACACGTTATTTGTACTCATTATGCTGTAGGTACAGTACTGTATCACCACATGTCCCACTTACACCACCACCTAATGTGACACCTTTACATCAAACCAATTATCCCACCTATACACCCACCTATACCCACTCCTACCCTTACATTCACTCCAATGTTTCTTCTATGTTATCGTCACACACACATGTTGAACGTGTTTAAGTTTGAAAGAAGGTGATTGTGTCACTCTAGTCCAAAATTTCAAAACTCGTCAATGCCGTAAACTTTTAGAGTGCAGTATATAAAAGTTATATATGATATTTTGGATATCTGAACAAAAGGAATGTGTGTACATTATGTTGTGATAGTGATATATTCCAGCTGCAAGACTACTGTAAGCCATTCTCTTCTCAAATTGAATGGTATCTTCCTCAGCAAACCATTTAATCAATTACTCTCTTTATGGTATCTTCACTGTAATATACTGTACATTAGGTGCATTAGGTATACCTATTACTTTGTCAGCACACAATGTAACTTTGTGGTTCATAATCAGCTTTTTGGCAGTGGAAGAGCTGTGATGCTTTGAGGTTCAGTGGTTCATACAAGAAGGAAAGCTGCTTGTTTCTCTGTGGGCAAGTCACAATTACTAGGTTGACTTGTAGCCAACACTAATAAACAATACCCCTAATTTATTCTCAAGTAAGTATTCAGATGATGCTTCCAATGCTCAGAGATCGTACTTGATCAACGGCAGTATTTCAGAAGAATTGAATTGCTTCACAAGCACATACCTCTGTGTCTGTGACATCACTTGTGGACCAAACCATGATACCACCTGCAAATGAACCTAATCTTCACACGGTGTCCATGAGACCTAAGTCAATACTCTCAACTCATGTCCCTCAATGATGTGGTAGGTGGCTTTAGAATGTCTGCATACTCCACCTTGGTGTTATCGGATCTTTGAGGTGGGGGTGCAGGCATCTCTTCTACGTCATGTGAGGGGGTATTGCCATGATCGATGTCTGCATAGTCCAATAGGTGGGAGCTGAAGAGGGCATTCCCCCCTGGTACCGGTGGAACGTCATCTTCAGATGCGGCAGCATGGTACCTGTGACCGCCATTTGGAACAACTAACTGAACCCCCTCCCGGGAATGGCTGTGGAGCGTACTGAAATGTGCTATGCTCTCCCTCTCGAGTTGCATCCGCCTGAGGTCACGCTGTGAGTACCTGTCTGGCGGAGGGAAACAGAAGCAGATTCCACGTATAAGTATGAGGTAGGCAATGATGATGAAGAACAGAAAGATGATGATGCCAGCTAGAACACATCCCACAATGATTACAATGCTCTGGTTTGAGGGCCTGCCCTCGGTGCCTTTTCTTGTGATAAGTTGCAGATTACTGCTACCATAACCGTGCTTGGTAAAAACTGTACAGGAAACTGTGATTGTCTTCTTGTCTTTGTTATCAACGTAGAAACTTTGCCCATCTTGAGAGAGCTCATACTCAATCTCCTTGTCCACGTTCCACGAGTAGCCTATGATGTTGTATGATTCATAAGTACATGTCAAGGTAGCATGGTTGCCCTCTATCCGCGACAGAGTTATTTTGGGCTTGAAGGTCTCAAACAAGCACTTTTGTTCTTGATCGAAAGTTTCACTCCTCATAATACATTCAAAGTTTCCAGTGCTTAAAGCATTTTCATACACAGTATGTTTGAAACACTGCTGCCTGGCCAAGGTCCAATCCTCTACAATCGCAGTCTTTTTCTGGGATCTCATGACAGTCCCTTGTATCAAAGACACAGTCATTGCCTCACGGGTGAGTTGCACGCAACAGTTGACTTCTATCAGCTGCTGTTTTTGATGGTCCTGGGTCAAATACAACTCACAAATTGGGTCTGACTCCGATGGTCGGTTTATCACCTTCAAGGTGGATACTGCACTTTCGTGTACTGGCTCGACTTTGCTATCTGTGACAAAGTCATCAGTGTCATATAACCTACAGGTAAAGTTAAGAAGGTGATGTTCATAGGGGATGGGACTTATAGAAATCAATGAACCAAAGTTACTCATTCCGAGCGGCTTGTATATCTCTTCGTATTCTGGGTTGAATATACTTGTGGAGTTACTAATGGCAATGCCATTCACTGCCCAAGAAAAGAAGAGGCCACTGCTGACATTAAGAAACCGACAGCTAAATAAGCTCCGTTGACCTTGGCTCATACCTGGTACAACTTTATACAACTTCGGAGTAATGGTGTCTTTGCTGGATTGTCCAAGGCAAACAATCGCAATAGCAGCTAACAGGAAGGCCGCTAAAAGCCACCTTCCCATAGGCAAGTCTGACATCTCTTGTTTTAGGTTTCAAGTCCTCCACAAATATTTAACAAGTCATCTTCACCTTTCTGGGCCTACAATTACTTGTGAACTCTGCATTACCTTCAAACATCACATCTGGATCTGAAAGAAAAATTTTAAGACAAAGGTGTTACGGGAAGGACAAGTAAGTACCCAAAATGCAACATTTTTATCAGGCAGCAAGTGTGACTGGCACTTAGAAGAATGAACTGATAGTACATAGTAGGGTATGCAGTTATCCACAGAGTGTAAACACTTTACTGTAACGGTGCATATAACACAAAGAACCAGAAGTACAAAATTGAATTGCAACATCAGAAATACATAATTTTTTCAAGATAGCACATTTTATTTCGCACATCTAACATCCACCCAGATTTCAACCTTAAGAGTCCGATGGAAGTAGTGGTTCTCTTCTAAAGAAAACACCATACGAAAGTCAAGGGCAGAATCCCCTTGTATGTAGTCACAAATCTTACCTGGTACCAATCGGGGGTGGCTCACAAAGAGGCAGCCACCCCCCATGAGCATATTTTTGGTATGTTTTATAATATTCCATGTTGTAAATATTGTTAGTGTTTCCTTTTAAACAATAAGCCAACTTTATTTGGTCTTAAAAGGTTTAAGAAGTGCCATTTCCAACTATCTACTTTGGACCAACATGTTCTTGTACACTGAATGCCAATTTATGGTAACGTGGTCTTCTACAGGCTTGTCCCCTTCTTGACAAATTTCCCTCTATGCCCCTGGTATTAATGCAACAAGACCATGTTTTGAAATTTTGGAATTGTTCTATATAAGCATTTTTTTCTCCTTTACAGTGTGTAAAGCTTTTTCCATACACAGTTCACAGTCAAGGCAGGGCCTTTGCATCATGGAGTAGGGATCAACCAATAACCAGATCAGACATCATATCAGGCAGACTTTCACCACTATCGGTAAAAGCTCGAATCAATAAATTAACAGGCCATTGTTGCCAATGTTCAGCAACCTGAACATATACTTGCACGGGTCAACTTTTAATTCCCTGAACCAGTACAGGAATTGAAAAATGCACCATAAAGGGTAGTTTCCATCTTGTAAGGTGAAAAAGAAACACATGTAAATTTGCGATTATTTTAGAATCATGACAAAAGCGCTCCAGACTACATAAATAACATCATACATAAAGTGAAAATTTTCAGGGGACAACACACACTTGAAATTGAAAATATCGAATTGAATATCAGTCGATGTTGTGGTAAAAACTTCAGACAGGCAGAGAAAAAAACGACATCGATTAACCCATAGAAATGCAATTCACACCATTACTTTTAATAAGACAAGCACAAACAGTTAAAACAACTGTATTGTACAATAGGACAACAATCTGTAGATAGCAACACCATGGAAAAGGTCATGACAGTACTGTAAGTGGCAAAGTTATTTACTCTGAATTTTAAATATCCCTTAACAACAATACATTGTCTCCTTAAAATTTAAATCTTTCATACATCATCACAAAATACAAGAAAAGAGTTTGCATGATGTACATAGATTCTACCACCTCCACCCAACAAGTACATTTACAATGTTACAATGTTTTTTTACAATGTTTTAAAGAATGTTGGGCTGTTTACAATACAATAGGGAAGTTACATCCATAAATACCATCCTGTTATAAAAACATATATTCAAGGAGACAAGGACCACACATCACTACAATGACATCATATATACTGTAGCCAATGCAAACAAGGCATTCAGGTGGCTGCAACAAAAAGCAACAGCCAAAGCATCAAAACTGATACTACTGCAAGGTAGATGCCACGATATACTGGCATCTCCCTGCTACTGTATATTTGACAGCATTACAAACAAAGTGAATGCACTTGACTACTGCACTGTGGTGTACTGCTGTACTGTGTACACAGTATACAGTACCACAATGTGCATTACTGTATTTGACAAGTAATGTTTGCTGCGTTCTTCTGAAAGGTTGAAAAACTGGACAAATGAACTGTGCTGAATCACAGCTGATAGCTCACAGATGTCAAAAGAATGTACAATCCTCCTCACAAGGGCCTAGATTCTCCAACATTGTACCTCACTACTGTACAAGTTCACTGGTGTAGGTACTGTATTGGTGACTTGTTAGTAAATTGTTCCACCCCACACTAATACTGTACACTCCCAAAATACAGTTCTAGCACCATGCCTTCTATACCCAGGCAACCTCAATACAAGCTTAATTAAATAATGAATGCCTGGGCGTAAAGACTTCAACAAAAGGGAGGTGATGTACACCCAATCTTCCAGAAATCACTTCTTTTTGCTGGATCCCTGGTACTATCCTAGAAAGACTGATTTAAAATCCCTTCACCACACCACCCCCATAAGTTTTGTTTTTGTTCTTTAATTTCATTCTGTCATTCCTTTAGTTTCTTTTTCTGTACATGTAAAACAAAAATGAGAATTCACACAAAGGACCGATACAAAGGGAAAGTATTCATGTTTTCAACAGAACAAAGGGAAAGGAGAAATGAGTTGCACTGTGAAAGTCAACAATCCTTACAGTACTCCAGATGTCAAACAAAAGCAGTACCTTATGATGTGATGTTTGACAGTTACATCGTTTTCGTGTTAATACTTCATCAAGAGTATCAAATAACAGCACAGCATGGACTGCAATATCTAAAATCCTGATCAAAGAGTCCTTGTGTTTCAAATTACCCTCATTAATTATTTGCACCTTAATTACATACTCACAATTTGGAGGCAGACATGCACTTCTATAGCTGTCAGTTGTTTACTGTACCTAATTTTTGCATGATTGGTAAACCTACTGCACCGGAATGCACAACACTCCAGAAAAGTAAATGAATGGTTAACACTGGCTGCTTTTTACCAACAATATGAATTAAGGATAATGTTAAAGTAGCCTTCCAAGTTTACAGACCTTGGAATGGTATATCTCATGGTTCTCCTAAAACAGCTGCTTACAATGAAACATGGTAGGGACTCAAGTCAATCTACAATTGCTGTACTCCAAGATTAGAAAATATAAAAAGTCAACAAGTCCTGAATGTGCAACACCTACGCTCCCTGTCTGGAGTTAATTTTTTGGTGGTATGTCCGTGGATGCATTCATTGTTTGAAATGATAGGCCTACTTTCACACTTCATGATAGCTGCAAGCCTGTGCAAATTAGGTGTTATACAGGTCTGTTCAAGAAAGACCAGGCTTGATGCATTTTGGGGACATTCTGTAGCAGTGCTACCTCAAAGGGGTTGCTACAAGAAAAAGTTTGGGAACCTGTGGTGCATCTTGTCAAAGATCATCTGGAATCTGATATGTATCTCTACTGGTACCTTGGCAACATTATGTAGAGTAACTATTAGTGTCTGCCACTAAACATTTTCATGGAACTCTACAACATTGAAGGTAAGCTGTTCAATGACATCTTGTTTCATTTGTTCAAGAGTGCATGACAATCCTCAAATACACCATGAACAGTAACATGGAATTTAAACATCAGGTACATGTCTTAGTTCCTGCTACTATGTAATATTACTGTATACACCCTTCTTCAGCAAACTTTAATGACACTTTCAGTAAAGTGTACTGAAAACATGAAAGTGTTATTTTATACATCAATAGGAGTGTTCCCAAACAGAAAAAGTAAGTCCTACTAATTGAAAGAACACTCCACCTTTCACCTCACAGAAAATATGAAATGGGCTCTTCAGTAATCCCTTTCACAACATGTTGGAAACCCATCATGGACTAATGTAATAAGCCCTCCTCAGAGTAAAGTGTTACAGTTTTATTCCCCTCTGGTCTAAATTAACCAAACCAACTTTCAAGATTTTCTAACATTAAATTCTGGACCTCAAAAGCTTTTTCAAAAACATCCTTCCACTGACCTCAATGATCTTTCACCTGTGAGCAATTTAGGGCATCTTTTATTTTTGATAGTGAAGCCAGCACTGTACTGGAGGTGACATGGTTAAACTGACAATAATGTGTTGACAAAGTCTTTAGAAATCCTGATCTCCGCTGCCACCAAATAATCTGCAAGCACCACAACAGCGAAATGGTTCTTGCAACTGTTGTTTCTTGTACTGTATGAAATGTTTTAAGAAAAGGAGTTCATGAAACCTTCCTATCTTGGAGGTTACTGTAAAGCCCTAAGTTTTTCAGTGGATGGGTAGTTTACTTCATGTTTCCTTTTCATCTACATTACATGTGACTGACACGTTGCACACAAGGGTAATTATATACCTGCATATATAAAGCTCTACATTTCTCAATGAATAACAAGTATGTATTCAAACACACTCCCACCTCCCCTGTTAGTTTTGCAAATGGAAATCAATGCAAATTAAATATGTATGGGGTAGGCAAGGCTCAAACTGTAAATTATGCTGACATAACACTACTGTGCACAAAGCTCTATTTTTCTGTCTTGATATTGTACAGGCATCCCTATCAGGTGAAACTTGCATTGTAAAGCCATTTTAGTGGAAGCTTGATAATTCTGCAAAGCTATGCAACCCCCGGTTAGCAAAAGAGAAACTTGATCAAAACAAATTCAAAAGCCTTTAAGGAAAAGTCAATTAGTAAAGCTTCTATATATTTTTTTGGGGGGTGGGGATTTCTCTTTTCGTTTGCATTCCCTTTAATATACAGTTTATTTATGCTGAAGGACTGTAATATCTACTTACTCACAGCTTCCATAATTGCTTGGTTTTACTTACAATGACTGACTACAGTACTTCAGACTGACAAATTATGGGAGGATGTGGGAGTTAAAAGCACGATGGGAGGCCATGAGCATCAACAAATTGTGTTAATATTTTGCAAACAACTTTCATTCCCATTAATGACACTAAATTCCCATCACAAAATCCTGTTTTCAATTTAAAACAAATAGAACATAACACATTTAAAGAGATTAGACATGGAAAAATTCCAAAAGGAAGTGAGAGAATTTTTCCCTCTTTATTCATATCCCAATAGCATCTTTTCTTTGGAAGTTACAACTTTTAACCAAATATCTACTTCATAATGGTGCATAACTTGCATTACGGAAAATCTATGACTGCATTTTACACCAGCTAAGTGAATCTTTTGTATTTCCTGTAAAGAAACATTATGATAGTTTTGTGAGCTGTGAGCTGTTCATCATTTGATTTTTGAAAGTTTGGGTGAATAAATTATTCTTTAAAATTTTTTGGAACTTAAATCTGTAAGTAATTTATCTCCTGAGGAGAGCCACTGTTCCACCTCATTTACATAGAGTAATCAGTCATTCTGTGTCCACAAATATTGGTCTAAAATATACCACTGGAAGCCTACACATAGAGATCTGCGAAGTAAAATGGAGATATTCAAACAAGGACAGAAAGAGGGCCAAAATGGGCCTACATGGACATCAGGTCTTGAATCTTAGATTTTACAGGTGAGCTACAAATCACACTTCTCAGGATATTAAGGAGTGTGTGGTACGTGTGCTGTTTTATAAAACTTTCACAGATTGCCTGTGTTCCCATTTTCTTCAAGAAGTGCAGTTTTCTGCAGTAAGTAATTTCAGGTGATCTGCACCATTAAGCATTACACAAACAAACAACTTTTCCACTAAGGTCAATGCATGGCTGCAAAGACGGAATGCCCTCACTTTAATATTGGTCAAGTGTATTGTCTTTAGCATTGTATATTGTGGGTGCACTAGTACAGTACCTACATGCAACTCCTCTTCAAATACCAGTGGCATGGTGGAATAAGAGTGCTCACACAAGCTGATGCAAGAGAGACACATGAACTGTAAAAGGTTCAACAAGGTTATATACTCTTGCACAAGAATACATCCTTACATAAGGTTCTTTGTTCTTTGTGTTTTTTTTTTTTTTTTAGTGATTCCCTTCTCACTTTCAACTTTAAAGAGCAGAACAGCATGCAAAATCATACCTCAAGAAGGCACCAACATTGGAAAATTTATTTTGATTGTGAATGAAAAAACGTTCCACCCACAAGAGAATGCTGTAAAGTTCAGTATCAAGCACCAACTGGTAGAACTGAATTCATTGAAAATACATAACATGTACCAGCAAAACAAAAAACCAGGCATGCCCAACCCCCCTCAAAAAATAAAAAAAGTTCACTAGCTGACTGATATCGGCATGACTTGAAGCAGTCAATCTTATCAGCTTCCACAAAAGTAATTAAAGCTAGGAACAAGGGTAGTGGTACTAGCTATACAACAGATTTGAAAGATCCATTATTGCCAGTTTGAAATAACTATGTACAGATTATGCACAGCCAAAACAGTCTTACAAGTGCTAGACTGATGATGGAAAGTACACAAACAAGTTAATAAAGGGTCTCACCGAGTTCATATTGATAAATTTTATGAAGTTTTTGAAGGATACAGACACATGACAAATGCTCATAATTAACATATTTCATTTACATATGAAAAAAACTCTAACTTTCTAAAATATTTTCTTTAAATTTTATTCTAAAACTTATACTGGCTGTGTGCATATGAATTAGTATACTAATATGAAAAATATCTGGTCACGAATTGTCAAAAACCAAATTGAATCGTTAGCTACTTATTCATGTTACTTTGTACATGAAAGATGAAAGACGTGAAAATAAACTTGAAAGCTTCCCCTACACTTGTAGTTATTCTCTAGGGTACTTTGTCTCGACTGTAGGTGTTGCTTTCACGTAGTTCTCTCCTCCTACGACTCAGAATCAAATAGTTTCATCCTTAGTGCTGTTACATATTAGAGAGTATGCCGATGATTAATATGTCTGATACGGTACACGGTACTATTGCATCGTGTTAAAGGCTGTGTGACATGCTTCTAGAAAAGAGTGCCCTTCATTCAGAAGTTGGAAAGTACAACCCTGAATAAAAATCTGTTGGAATCTTGCTTATATTTTTTACCATTTTTGAAATGTGACTTTTCAGAGTTTGAGAAAAATGCAAAACAGATTACAAGGTGTGTTGCAGAGAGTCAGAATTTCCTTCTGTTAGGCTTGTATATTTTTGCCTCCAAATTATTGAGTTGTATAGTGATGAATGATATCGATATTTTTGAAGAAGAAATTACATACTTCCAAAACAAAACCCTCCGGACATGTAAAATTCTGAAATGTCCTTGGAATAAAGTTGATCAAAAATGATCATCATGAGCATTAAATTCATAGTTTTAAAAGTTCCAAAGAAGTTGAAGTATAGTCAAGTAAGTCACCCAATTTTTGTGTTCACACTTTTACTTACATTCACTTGCATTCACATTTAAAATTATGCCACACTTTCACACCATAAAACCATAGTCTTATAATCGGTTGTGCTGGTATTAAAAAGTTAAATGACTAAATGTTTCTGAAATTTATTACTTCCATGGAAAATACCCTTTAGTTCAGGGTACTTTTAACATTGCCAACACCTGGAGTGGTGGGTTCTTTTCTCTGCATCTCTTCCCTTCTTCTTTTATATTTCCACAGAGAGTTAATTAAACTTTTAATTACTTGGCACATGGTTACTATAAACGCTTCATAAACAGAACTTATGCAGGAAAAAAATGAGCAGCGTACTCCTGTTCCAGCATCTTTTGCCCAGACAATAGACTTTTACATGTAATATGTGCACTAATGTATGAAAGCATATCAGAAAATGTCCCGTATTCTGTTTAGAACATACACTGATGACAACAAATGGAATTTTTTAAGTGGCATAGAATCTTGAAGGTTGTAGCTATTAAAATGAAGACCACCATAAAATTGTCAGTGTGGTCTAAGTTATGAGAATACAGTAGTACAGGATACACCGTTTAATAGGAAGTCTGGACACTGCAGCAATACAAAAAAATAACCAATTTTCCAAACATTTAAATCATCTCACCATCCACTTAGTATGTCTGATCACTTCTGAAGACGAAAAACAGAATTACAATCAGAATTACAGAAAAAATTTATACTGGGATTCAGGGAGTAACATACAGTAAAGCTACCTATTGGTGACATAAAGTATGCAGTACCTTAGTTGTGGGTAGAGGATTCACAAAGTTTGGACTTTCATTGTGTAGTGTACATGTAACATTTATATACAGTAGCCTCTTGAGCTGGCTTCTTGTTAACCTAACCTTGCACCTTCTGTCCATTTAAATTTTCCTAAGTGTCAGGAACACTTCACTAAGGCACAGTGCTTAGTGCTACAATACGGTAACTTTGAATCTATGGTCCACCAAGCTGAAGCAGCTTTAGCACACCCAGTATCTAAGTATTTCATCATTAGTGCCTGCATGTATGACACTTCTGTGGTCTAAGTGGAAAACTCTAAATCAACTGAACATTTAAAAAAGGTCAAAAAATGCCAGCCACCAAAGCTGGTCATGCATGACTATTAAAAGTACAGCACTTGGTGGATAGGAAAACCTAGTACAAGTATGTGTAAAGTGATAGGCAGAATGTTATAGCACTGTGCTCAGTGAGCTGAGCCATCTTACTATCTGAGCGAACTGCATCCACAAATCTGCACTCGAATCAAGTTCACGGTTCAGAAAGGCAAAGGCAGACAAAATCGTTCCAGTCTGGCTTCCACAAGTTTTCAAATATATCCTTCAACAGTTCAAAGAACACATTTTGTTTCATAAATGCAAAACATGCATTTAAGTGTAGTAAAGATACGGCTTGGACACATGTACACAGCACAATGACAATTGAACATCGTAGGAGTTACCAGATCTCGGTACATAGACCTGCACGACTGGATTGTCTGTTCTACAGTTATTTTGTTTAATTGCCAAATACAGTATGTTGCTTACTTTTATGTGGAGTACAATCAATCATTCCCTTTTGAGCCATCAGATGAATAAA
>VJOZ01014407.1:0-13135 GCA_009801055.1 Stichopus horrens | reverse complement strand
TTGTGCAGAACATTGATGAGACTGAATGGTATACAGTTGCAATGTCTAAAGCTATTTTCATTGAATGCTATGTTGGCATATTTTAAACACACCACTCCCTTAAGTTAATTTATCATTTTTTTTTAGGGTGGTGCATGACGCTTCATTTTCTTTCATTTTATTCTTTCATTTTATTCTTCCATTTTATATGTCATGCAAATACAAAAAGAAACAAATTTAAAATAGTGTAGAATACTATAAACACAGCAATTTGCAGCAGAGCCACCAACCTAAAAAGTACTGTAAAGAGGAAAAGGGGGGAGGGGAGAGAAAAGAAATCAAAAGACATGATGGAAAAGAAATGCAAAAACAATACATAAGCGCATACTTTCAAAAGAAGCTAATTATAGAACACATAAACAGAGTTTATTGTGATACCAAAGAGGTCAGTGAGGTTCAGAGGCTTAAATGTTATAGCTTAGGTGCATTATTGGTGAAAATTCGACATTGCTTTACTTTAATTGTTACCTGTCATGTTTACAGTTGCAACCCACATGCAGCCCATCTGCATTGTATGTATCTTTGCCAGGGATAATTATACTGTGACTATGAATTTTCACATGCACTTACCCTGCATTGGCCTGGCTATTGCACATATGACGGCCATGCAACTTAAGCTGCCAGCTGTATGCTACATATGCTCAGAGAAGTAGGATATACAGAGCAAAGGATCGACTGAAAAAAAATTGCAATTTTGGCAAAGGTTATCTCCCTTGTTTTGGTGTATTATCAAATCTCAATAGCATGTTCTGTTTTGGAAGTTAAGGACTTCAAAACAAGATTCTCATCAGCGTACTGTATGCATGTTACCATCAATCCTGCGCTGCATCATGAAAGTCTATGATATCACAACATACCCAGCTATTTGAACATCTTGTGTAGTTAGTTCTCTATGATTTTGGCAGTCTTACAGGAAAGTTTAAGAAATGTTATGATAATACTTTAAAATGAACTTCCCTCCTCACTTACTGTCCCAACACAACTGACATTTACTTATTTTCACAACATGTCAAGGTGACTCTCCAATTCAAATTCCAGTCTAATTTGCCACTTGTGTCAGAGGGTCAAGATTTAGTGTGCAAATAAATCATAACAGAACATTTTTCCACTGACATTACATAACATTTTTTGACNNNAAAAAAAAAAAAAATGATATGCACTTCCATTGAAGAACACCTAAAATTCTGACTGTAATGTTCCATTGGGACAATAGTGCATGAAGGCTGCAACTGCTGTGCCTGCATATATATGGATCTCTGCCTAAATTAGTTAATCTAAATTCCCCAGTTATACTTTCATTTGCTTTCCATACCCATTTTCAGAATTCAAAATCACCATCTAAATTAGTAATCTGTGTTTGACTTTAATTATTGCAGCTTGCATGCATGGCTCCTCCAAAAATTTGATGTGCAATCATAAATATTACATTGCGGTGTATTGCTACTGTTAGTTGTAACATTGACCAGGCAGCAGCTGACAGCATACAGCTACCTGCCTGTAATCTTTTTTGTGATGTGAGTCTTTGCTCTTCAAGTTTTCCATGTATTTAATGATAATTATGTCTGCAGACATGCATCCCTTTTGAAGCAGGAATTCCTTTTGCAGAGTCAAATTCCAGTGGATGATGATACGAATCATAATTAACCGACAAACTGAAATAAGGACAGGATTTTTTTTCAGTGTGGTACCGATGATATTTGATATTAATGTGAAACATTACTGATTCTTCAACATGAATAGTCATGAGTAGGGAGCAGAGGAGGAAGAGAGGTATCATGGAAACAGGGGGAGATCCAGAGTACCCTGTGAGATAACATTATCAGCCTTCTGAATCATTAAATGTGTGAATTTTGCTTGAAAACACAACAGATAAATGTATCATCAATGGTCAGTAATGACAGCTATTGGTTTCCTTTCATGTATATCGAAAGGAAGGAATGGAAGAGAAGGATAGGCGTAAAGTAAATGGGGTTGGTAGAAGAATTGATCGAGGAGGGTGCATGAAGCATTCACCGTCTGGCAAAATGTGTTCATTTGTTTTCCAGTGAAGTAATTGCAGTGATTTAACTTGCAGTTAATATACATGACATCAAGTTCACTTTTATCATTCTGCTGAAGAGATTTCAAGCAATGTTGCAAACTTAGACAGCCCTTGAATACACTTTCATTTTCTTGACAGTGTTCCAAAGACAATATTCTGAGTTGAAGTGAATAATTCATTCCACAAAAATTGTGACTTAATTGGTGTTTGGTTTTAAGATGTATGTACAAATTTCTCCTTGGTATTGCACTTCAGAGATCTCCAATATTCTCAATATACTTCATCTTGAATCGTACTTAAGAGGTTGAAGTGTGTCAGCCGTCGCATTTGCATACATACCGAAGCAGTTTGACGAGCATTGTGCGCAGTGTGGAGTGTTCCTAATACAGTACACGTTTCTCACGTGTCGTAAGTAATCATTCCTCCTCCTGTTTGCGTTGTTAAATATTTTCAAACAGGTTCTCAAACACAAAAAAAAGGAGGACAGCACTGAGGCGCTCTCGCTTTCTTTCTTTTTGTAATCTTCTTTGTCTGAGAAACTTGCAGATGTTTAATCTGGCAGCCAAGGAAATTGCTCGTGACAGCTTTTCTTAGAGCGAAGCACACTTTGATAGAAATTTTCGTCTCTTGGAGATGTTGATGTGGTTTGGTTAGGAGATTTGGAATTAGGTTCCCAGTTCTCCGACACCCAAAACATCTATCAATACGCTTGTTTTGGTGTCATCTTTCGATTCCGATGAGAACGGTATTTCGTTTTGTCATCCGCGGAGTCTCTCCCGCACGCGTTCATATCTGATATGTCTGTGGACAAGCAAATCACATCTGGAACTGACGCATTTAGTCTGCACTTTTTTCTTTTGTTGCGCTGAACTATAGTACTTATACACATGATGTGGGAGTGACAACAGGTGTGATTGTGACAATCCACCAAAACAAGTAGCACCTCTTGTACCAGTTTCGCTTCTCTTCTTTTTTTTTTTAGATCATACACTTAATGCTGAGCATCAGATTGTGCTCCATTGGATTCATCGCGTCTGTCACGCTTTACTAGATTTTATCATTTGTAGCCTAATCACGTCCAAGTATTTTCTTGCATCAATGTTTTTTTTTCTTCAGTTTCACTCACCTGTGAGAAAGTGACTTCATGGGCACATTAGCTATTGTTAGTTTTTTTGACAAAATGCTTCATGACAGTTTTTTTTTTTTTTTTGCTGTGTAAATTGTTGTATACATTTGCATACATTGCGGTGTAGATGTATCCTTCAGTGAGGAAACAGACTGGAGGATTCCTCTCTCGATACAGTTGTCTTCGTGGTCTCCCAATTGCATGCTCAGTGGGTGCCAGACGCATCCAGTTGCTCGTCACGTGCTAATTATTCCGCTGAGATCCTTCCAGTTAAGCATTTTCTGATCCGAAAACTTTTTTTGAGGGCGGAGGTTTTATTAGCAGATTGACGGATGATAGTTTCTGACGATGACTTCTGGTAGTATCCATCATCTCCCAGAAGACTAATCAGCCGACTGAAATTAGTTTTGCGTACCAGCAGCTGTAATCATCAAATAAATGAACGCTCAGACAGGAGGACGTCATCGTCGTCGACTACGAGTTCAGTAGAGGTGGAATCACGAAGATTTGAAGGCTTTCTGTGAAACCAGCGCTGAGATGTAAACAGCTGTTTGTCACAGCAGTAGACTAAACCAGGAAACAATTCCAGGATTTCAGACATTCCCGTACTACGAGAGAGATATATCTGTCCCTTTCTGTTTGAGTTGATGTTCAGTGATTTGTTTTGGAAGTTGATGGATTTTTAATTGATATTACTCTTGTTTTGTCTTGTGGAGCTGTCATTGTTGTTTCAATTTTCGACACTGGGTACGTCATCCGTTGGAGATTGGTACGTCTCAATCCATTTTCGGACAGGATGGTTAAGTTATCCTACCAGCAGATACCAATTAAAGTGGTAAGAGAATGGCATGTTCCTTTTACATCATTTTCGAGGTTTAAAATGTTTTTAGATTCTTATAAAGTTTTTAGGACTTAGCTACATAAACAGAGTCTGAGTATATTGCTCTTGAGTTTTCGAGCTGGTCTTCATTAATTGTGCCGATGACCTACATTCGTTTTTATGACGAGGTTTGCTGGAAATAAATTGAGGTGTTGAATTGCCTGTTGGTTGGTATGAGACATTGGCAATTATGAGAGTATTGATGTGAGACAGTTTTAGTGTCACAAATCATACAGGGTTTATTTTGAGTGATGTTGTTTGTGCACTAGTTCATTTCAAAATAAAAAGAGACAAATCATGGCTTTTGCCGAATCCGAGTACAGAGCATGCATAGTCAATATGGAGCTATATGTGCTTCCTTAATCAACACAATTAGTAATAGGCATCTTACATTTACCATCAAATCTCGAGCCTTACAGACACCACAGTTTTACTATTCTTTTGGCATATCACAATTGTCCTTTTGTCATGTTTTAAATTTCCATGACTTTAAGGGGTCACAATCATTATTTTCTTCATGATTTGTATATAATTACCATTCTTGCAACCCAGAATGGGAAGATTGATGCAGGGTCATGTTCTGCTACAGTAGTCATGCAGAAAAATACATTTCTGATTCATTTTGCGTAAATTAAGGGCTTTTTCAGCAAAACACTTATGAAAAAAAAACTTGCTAATGGAGTAAATCTCAGGTGTGTAGTTGTAGGAGAAGAATTATTCAGCTGAACAGTTCACTAGAACTTATTAATTCATTTGATATATAAACACCAAAATTAATAGAATTTTCACACTTCTTCTTTGAATAGTTTTTGCATAGATGGGCAGCTGTTTTCAGGTGTTTAGTGATGTGTATTTTGTTGATCAACTCCCATTAAACTTTTGAAATGACCTATTTGTTTTTTTTTTCTTTTTCTGTTTTAAGACTAATATTTCTTTTGGTATCTAGGATTTGGCATTGTTTGATATTGATTCCCAATCGTAAAGGAAAAGTGTGAATTGTTTTTTGGTATGCCGGTTTAGGCTCATGATGAACAGCAGGTGTAAAGCCTGCACAACACTGAGGGGGTCACCTTCTGTAAATGTGTGAAATGTGGCAAATGTATTTCAGGTCTTTAAATTCACGTACATGTAAACCTCTTTTTGATTACTATGCTTCAGGAAAGCCGAGCCATCATCTTTGGAGGTGTCATTTGTAACCGGCAATTATGTGATATTGATGTTAACTACCTTCACGCATGCACACTATTTTGTTAAAATCAAGTTAAGATAAAATTTTAACAAAAAATTAAAGAAACAGTCAACAAGTACAGTACAAGCACCATGGCACAATATTCCACTGCTGAATATTCCTACCAACCATTTTCAAGAGGAATTGTCAAATCCTGCTTACGTCACGTCCTTTAGTTGAATTTGTGCATTATGCAAATGATTCAAAGCCATTGAGACATGTTTTCTGGAAACTCATAGTTCACAGTAGAGTGTCCATGCAGAGAATAGTGAGAGATGCAGTAGCAGAGATAATGTGTATTGCAAACAGCTTTTGCAGTTGAATTGGATGAATTGACAATTATTTGTTCCTAAACCAATGAAGTTTGTTTTCTACAGTAATTGTTTTAATATGGATATAGATAGATATGAATATTCAAACAGCATGTATTGTTGATTTAAATTCACTGAAACAAAGTCATCTATTGGAACCCTTCGGTCTACAATCACACATGTTCTTTCTGGAGATGTGACTTTTAAATTTGGCCTCTTTATACTTATTTTACAACTTATACAAGAAAGTTCATTGGTAAAATTTCATGATGTACGTCACATGTGCTTTTCAGTCTCATACAGTGTTAGTCATATGTTAATGTACAGTATACCGCAGAGATTGCGGCCTTCACTGCAGTCATGCCCACAGGGATTGCATGTTCAAAAATGTCAACATGCCCTCGTGTTATTCAAACACAGGTTCACATACTACCTACACAGTTGCTGTGTAATTCTGTAAAATGTACTCAGATTTTGAACTCTTTTAAACTTGCAATTGAACAGCTACACATATGTACATGACTTTGTCATAGTGTGTGCAATTAATTGTATGTGTATGCATCAGTAATGAAAGAAATAACTTGGTTTACCTATATGAAATTTCATGATTAAGTCATAAACTCAACGTATATCAAGGAAGCAGCCCAAGTTTATTTGTAGAAATTATCCTTGGTTTGATGACATATGGTCGTGCACAGTTCCAAAGCTCTCCTAGGTGAATTACATACACTTTGCTATTAATGAGGCCAACACAACACATATTACTACAGGTTGTACAGTAATGGCATACATGTGTGCATTAGATGTTTATTGTCATAATTAAATACAAATACTGTATGAAATTGCCACATCAACTATCCAAAGAAAGCCAACATGCTTTCATTGATTCTGTCAGTGACATTGGTCACATACTCTCACAATATACATGCGCACAAACTAAAAACGTCGCTGTTCCTGGCAATGTGATCATAAATTAAAAAAAACATTGCTGTTGCTTGTGATCACCTTTCATTTGCTTTGAATTATTAGCAGGAGCAGTCAATGTAGACCTGCGAGAAACAATGGATGCCTTAATTTATGTTGCTTTTATTTGTAAGTCCAACAGACAAAAACAAACATTTGTCAGTCAGGTTGCACCAATTAGTGTTGCAGGTGATGTCCTCCCATATTTTTGAGTGAATTTGTCTCTTCTTTTGACTATATCTTTGGAAATTTCTTGCAATGTATCAAAATATTTACAAGAAAAAAAAAAGTTTTATGATTAGTAAATGAAGAGAGTGATCCACACCATGCAGCTATAGCTCCCTCTCTTACTCAGTATAGCTGACCTACTATTGCTCAACTCATGAACTTGCAAATTCACAATGCACACTTTTTCACCTCATGTGTAAACGATTGGTGCAGTTTTCCTGGGCTACTAGACTAGAAGGCTGTCAATTATGGAAGGACATTGACCGGTCCACACCCACACACAATTGCCAGTTGCTATCGGGTCAACACTGCTAGTAAATGCATCTATGGAGTGAGTACCTCCCTCTGTAATCCCCAAACCAGTTTTTGAGAAAATTACCATAATTCACCATAATAAATTCTCAGAATGCTATGAATTTATAATGAATTACTGTATGCTCACAGAATTTAAAGGTGTGCAGCTGTTCTTCCATACGATATTATTGCAGGAAAAGTAAATGCCAAGAAGTGGTACAAGATAGGTACAGTGAAAAAATGACACTGCAAATGCAGATTTCCACCAACAACCCCATATGGAATCACCTCTTAAGATACAAGCACAAAACAGCATGATCTGTCAACAGCATATCACTTTAATGATATAAAGCAGAGGGATTCTAAAATCTCAGCTGACAAAAGCAATATATTTGTTTGATATATTACATGCCCCCATCTCTGGTGGTCTAGATCTTTTATGGCTGTCTTAATATTGCATATTTGAAATGCAAACGACAATGTCGATATTAATATTTGACATAATTGTACGTTTGTAATTAATCTTCCGTCCTTTGCTGAATTAATCAACTTGAACTTTTGAACCCTCCATGTGTCATACAGGATTACACCTTTACAATTTTTTTTTTCTTCGTAATTAACAAGGTTGTAGAAAAAGATAAAAATCAGCTCTAAATGACATTTGTTTGTGATGTATGCGTAAGTACAGTCAAATATAAAGTTCATGTCAACTAGTCATTCTTGTATGTTTCTTCACAATTTTAATCTCTGTCCTATGTGATGCCTGTATTGATTGGTGAGCGGAGTGGTTAAATAACAGCAGCACAGGGAAAGAATGTAGCCAATCAAAGTGTCATGTGAATTTGTGAAGTGGCATCAGTCCATTTACGGAGGCAAACCATGCAGTGATAAATTTGCCCTGATGTCAGAGTGGATAAAAAAGAAGTGCATGATTTTATGGTGGCGCTCTTGTCAGATTTTAACACTCCGGTGGCCTGACGGCAGTGAATGCGGTGTTGACATCTTCACAATGACTTTGGATCAGTCTGTATTATGAAACTTTGCATGCTGCATTTCAAACACACTTTGTCATACTTCATTGCATATATCATTTTCGGTTGTTGAATCCACAGACTATAAGTTGTATCACTCAATGTGTGTAGATCTTATGAATTCACAGCACATGCATACTCCTTCACTACATGTAACATATATGCATTACCGTATTGACGATGGTCTAGCATCTCACAATTTTGTTAGTCTTGAAAATTGCCTGATGTTACACCATAGTCAATACAGTGGAGCATGTTATATGTGGTGGGAATTCTCAAACCATGAAGTTTTGCAGAGGTGGCTTTAGAGTTCAGTGTTTTGCATATTCTGATCCATTTCATTAATTTATTGTTCAATGGATTTATTATTATCAATGGATTGTTTTATGACTCAACATCATTGCAATGATGATGATGAGGATGAATGAAACCATATATATCTGGAAGGAGGGGTGTACACGAAGCCACACCAGAGCTTGTTAAAGTGGTCACTCCCTTGAAATAAAAAATATAGGAAGACAAAGACAATCAAGGGAAATTCAAAATGCCAAATGACCAGCATGTGGACATCCGGTGTTGTTTTCACTGACACTGCATGCTTATGCACCTAACTTCATGTGATACTCTTTTTTTTTTCCCCTCTGATTACTACTGCTCTTAATTGTCAATCTAGAAAGTCACGCACCTTGAGTGGAACAAAATTTGAATAAAGAATTTGTGCTAATAATAGCAAAGAAATCAAACTGAATGACTCTTTCTCTTTGAAGTATTTCAAGTACTGTAGCTCTTGACACTGCATGCAGGTACTGACGTTCAAAGTCACCCGGTGCTTCTCTGGACGTGAAGCATTCAAATTATTTCCCCTTCGAGTATAATTCGGAAGATGTTTCAGCAGAGCGAAGCAGGAACATATGTTGCAACATCCGTCATGGACGCTAATGAGTTCTGCAACCAACTCATGTGATCTCTTTGGCTTAATATAATATTAATGAAATAATGGTCACCCCATCTGCTAGCTCGGCTTGGATAGAACGTTAGTAAATATGTTGTTAGCAATTAAGCAGACTACTTTTGATTTAAGGGGTTTTATGGAAGGAGTTTTCATGGACTAGTTAGTACAATGTCCAAAGACACATCCATTGCACTTTGTAAGGATTTCCTTTTTCCCTTTTACCAACTCTTCAACAGTGCATGACTCTTATTTCCAACCATTTTGAAAAATGGAAATGAATGTTTATGACCTTGTGTACTGTATTAAAAGAAGATGCCTGGTGCACAAGCCAGAGAATCTGAAGGACATTGTATGTATGTAGTCAATCAGACTGCACATAAGCTATAGTTTTATTGGTAATGCCATAATATTTCACTTAATTTATTATGGTGAGGGATTTTTTTTTTTAGAGGACCCCTGGGAAGATTATAGCTGTGGCTAATAAAGTTGAAATGAATAAAGAATGAATGATGAATGAATGAATAGGTTGTGTTGATCCTGAAAGCTAATGATGTAAAAACACCTCATATACCTATTGTGCATCCATACAATATTTGTCTCCCAGCCCCACTCTCTCCTCTGCACAAAACACACACAAAGTCCTTGGCAGTCGACTAGCTGAGATGCTGATCAATACAAGTTATAATGGTGATGAAAGTGGCTGCCCTCACTTATGACATATACCAGGCAGTGGTAAGCAGGCTGGCACCTATAACAATTAATAGGGGTTGGATATTCCAGTAAGATCTCTTTGGATTTCATTTTTATAGTGCTTAGGAACAAATTGATGGTAGCATAAAAGTATTTTTAATTACAGTTGATGCACACAGTACTACCTGTACTTTAAAGTATTACTGTACATGCTGTGAATTACTCATTTCTAAGGTTAAATCCAGAAGGATGTTCAGTATATAGTTTGTCGGGCTGGGTTGAAACTGGATCCGGAGGGGTGAACTCAGCAAAGACAAAAGGGCTAAATTCACAGGGCGTATGCCGTCAGCTTATATAGCCTACGTATCTGGCAATTGTGTGTGTGCGTATCTGGCCACCGTCCTTCTGTAATTTCCAGCCTTTTGGTCTAGCAACGAAGTTTCCACACTTGTTTTGAATCTGCCTCACTCTGCCGTCCTTTGCAACCCTTTTCATGATTCCTTACACAAGTTTTCTGGCTTCATCCTCTACTCTTCTGAGACTACTGTACTTTGGATGAGTATTCTTTATGTTTTGTGATTACATCCCTAACTTAATTCCCAAAGCAAGAAGTTTTGGGGATTTGACCTTCTCATGCCTGTATTAATTCCAGAGGCCTCCTGTTTAGAAAACCTTCTCATTATTAAATAAGAAGATGTATCAGTTCTTAACTAGATAATTCTCCTCATGAGTTCTTAAAATCTGAACAAGGTCTTTTTAGTTTTTCTGAAATTGAAGTGTGTGTTAAATTGCACATGTATGCCCAGTGAAAAAGAAGATTGGGGTTTATACTAGATTGAGCATAAAATGATGTATCACAACTGTAGAACTTGCCGTGTTTCTTTTGAGGCAGTTGAGATCACAAAGAAATACAAACAATATTCAAATCAGTCGTTCTGAACATTATGACATCGCAAATTTTCCACAATGCATAGCGGCACTGTCATGTAGATATTGGTTTAAAAATTTATAAAGTTCTTTTAAATAGAGAATATTATTAAAGAATGGTTTTCGATCACCAAAAAAGAAACACATTTTCCTAAATTTCTATAAAATGTCAATCTTCTCCCCCAACCAATCCATTTATGTAATACTGAGAATGCAGCATGCAGATGGTGAGTGAATGAAAAAACATCATTGAAGAGAGATTAATTCCCTGAAAAATTGCATATTGCTGTATGCTCTACAAGAGAGTAGAATGAATGTGTGAAAACAAGCTGACAACCAGTGATTTCACAAACATGCAAAATGTGCCGGTGAAAGATTCTGCGCCCTGTATGCAATGTGCATCATATGGATCGGGTGGGATTTTTTATGGTAAGCACTTCACTGTGCATTGTCTGTAATTTCATTTTTAGCTGTAATTGAGTAGTTTCGAGACATATTAGTTCAGTTTGGACATTAGTTATAACACAATAGTTAAATACATTAGATTTATACTGCCAGTCCATAATTTAATTTTATGAGTGTTGCATGTTGCATGTGCTGTACATGGGAATAATATTTTGGTCTGGGTTTAAAAAAAAATCTGCAAATAAATTATGAAACTTTGCTCTTTATCAGACTTCACACTTCTTTGAGATTGAAGTTCTATGATATCCACAGGGAGGCTTGTAGCTGAACTGCCGTCACCGCTGACATTCCAGGGAACATTCCCGAGACGCCACAAGTTGCTTGATTTGTTGTCCCGGGTGTGCTATCCTTGGTTTGCTAAATTAAGAGCTGAAGAACTATTGCCACCTAGGCAGCATTACATTCTTACAACATTAATGGTGATAAAGTATGTGACATCAAGCTGATTTCACCGTCTCCCAACCGAAGCGAAGCGAACGACGCTAAGAGGGAAGACTATGGGGTTTGGCAGGTTTATGATACATTTCATTTGGATTGCGCTGCATCGCCACACATCCATTTCCCCGCAAGAGATAGTGTTACTAATTGCATAATCAATCAATTTATAATTGGGTTTGGTAGAGGAACCAGTCATCCGGACATTGCTGGTTGTTTTTGTCCATTGTCTGATATATTGTGTTGAAGTTCTGATGAAGCATTATGTACATAAGTGGTTTCCTTTTATGTTAGCTTTTTAGAGGTTTTGCAGGTTTCTTATGAAGGTGTTGTGTGGCATCGTAATTCTGATGGAAATTCCTTGAAAAATATGGAAACTGTACTGTTAGTGGAAAGTATATGAACTGGTGCACTTGCTTATTCAGATGCTTATGCAGGAGAAGTGGGAAACTGAGAAAATGGGTGCGGTTTATATTTGGATCTCAAAGTTTCTGATTTATTGTCATCAAATCACCTGCATTTGACCATACAATTAGGAACTACCATGTGGAAATCAGTATAAACTAAGTCAATCATATGCCAATATGCCCCCTGAAAAACAAAGGCTTGAGCTCTTGCACATGTACCAAAACTGGCCCTGTTCATACAAATGTTATCTTATCACACAATGTGTGCATTGAGAGCAATTCATTCTTGCATGCATGAACATACATTCTCTTCCTGCACGACCATGCATGTAACTGCTGTTAATATTGTGTACACTTGCACATCGTTCCTGAGCTTTACTGACAAAATGTTTTGCCCCACCCCATGTGTAATGTTATTATAACATATGTATGGATAATATTAAAGTAAATATGTAAATAGACTTGAGAGACATCATGTGCAGAGAGGTACATGTATATATGGGACATTTCCATCAAACTAGTATGAGAAATATTGGCCTATAGTGCACCTTTAATACACAGCAAAAAGTCATCAAGGAACACCTAATATTTTAAGCAGCAGTGGCCATTGTCAATGCTGCCAATAATTACAGTTGCTTTACAGCCTGTGAAAGATCTTCAAATTGGATTTTAGCAAAGATCAGGGAATTGGCAGCTTTGAAAGGTGGAGCGTTGATCTCAGTTGTTTCGAATTTTTACATCACATGATTTAAAATGGCAAGTCATGGATGCTTTTGAAAGCAATTAACTTATGTAGACACTTTTATTTTCTTGCTAAATTAGTATTTATTTGTACCGTAACCTCTTTTTCTGTTTGGGGTAATCAAGAGCTGCTTTAAAGCATGGAACAGTATGTGATTCCATATGCAACTGCTCACAACTGCTCATGGTGTGAATACTAGACTTCCAAGTTTACAATATCCCCATTAATATATTCACATTAATACAACAGTTTTGACTGTGTGCAAATTGAATTATCAAAAACTACACTGCTCTATGGTTGCCATCTTCCTGCAGAGTTGCATTGGTCAAACACTGATCTGGCAAACCACAAGTTGAATTTTAAAGTGATAAATTCA